>CM038147.1:548746260-548994942 GCA_021437245.1 Aegilops speltoides
GTGATATGGTCAAGACGTGATGCTATATTTTATTGTATGAGATGATCATGTTTTGTAACCGGTTATCGGCAATGGCTGGAGCCATATGGTTGTCGCTTATTGTATGAAATGCAAACGCCCTGTAATTGCTTTACTTTATCACTAAGCGGTAGCGATAGTCGTAGAAGCAATAGATGGCGTAAACGACAACGATGCTACGATGGAGATCAAGGTGTCGCGCCGGTGACGATGGTGATCACAACAGTGCTTCGGAGATGGAGATCACAAGCACAAGATGATGATGGCCATATCATATCACTTATATTGATTGCATGTGATGTTTATCCTTTATGCATCTTATCTTGCTTTGATTGACGGTAGCATTTTAAGATGATCTCTCACTAAAATTATCAAGTAGTGTTCTCCCGAGTATGCACCGCTGCCAAAGTTCGTCGTGTGCGAGACACCACGTGATGATCGGGTGTGATAAGCTCACGTCCATCTACAACGGGTGCAAGCCAGTTTTGCACACGCGGAATACTCAGGTTAAACTTGACGAGCCTAGCATATGCAGATATGGCCTCGGAGCACGGAGACCGAAAGGTCGAGCGTGAATCATATAGTAGATATGATCAACATAAGATGTTCACCATTGAAAACTACTCCATCTCACGTGATGATCGGTTATGGTTTAGTTGATTTGGATCACGTGATCACTTAGATGACTAGAGAGATGTCTGTCTAAGTGGGAGTTCTTAAGTAATATGATTAATTGAACTTAAATTTATCATGAACTTAGTCCTGGTAGTATTTTGCAAATTATGTTGTAAGATCAATAGCAAGCGTTGTTGCTTTCATATGTTTATTTTGATATGTTCCTAGAGAAAACTGTGTTGAAAAATGTTAGTAGCAATGATGCGGATTTGATCCGTGATCTGAGGTTTATCCTCACTGCTGCGCAGAAGAATTATGTCCTTGATGCACCGCTAGGTGACAAACCTATTGCAGGAGCAGATGCAGACATTATGAACGTTTGGCTAGCTCAATATGATGACTACTTGATAGTTTAAGTGCACCATGCTTAAACGGCTTAGAATCGGGACTTCAAAGACGTTTTGAACGTCATGGACCATATGAGATGTTCCAGGAGTTGAAGTTAATATTTCAAGAAAATACCCGAGTTGAGAGATATGAAGTCTCCAACAAGTTCTATAGCTAAAAGATGGAGGAGAATTGCTCAACTAGTGAGCATGTGCTCAGATTGTCTGGGTACTACAATCGCTTGAATCAAGTGGGAGTTAATCTTCCAGATGAGATAGTGATTGACAGAATTCTCTAGTCACCATCACCAAGTTAGTAGAACTTCGTGATGAACTATAGTATGCAAGGGATGACGAAAATGATTCCCGAGCTCTTCGTGATGTTGAAATCGACGAAGGTAGAAATCAAGAAAGAGCATCAAGTGTTGACGGTTGACAAGATCACTAGTTTCAAGAAAAGAGCAAAGGGAAAGAAAGGGGAACTTCAAGTAGATTGACAAGCAAGTTGTCACTCCCACGAAGAAGCCCAAAAGCTGAACCAAAGCCTGAAACTAAGTGCTTACACATCAAAGGGACAGGTTACTGGAAGCGGAACTAGCCCAAGTATTTGGCGGATAAGAAGGATGGCAAAGTAAACAAAGGTGTATTTGATATACATGTTATTGATGTGTACTTTACTAGTGTTTATAGCAACCCCTCGGTATTTGGTACTGGTTCAGTTGCTAAGAGTAGTAACTCGAAACGGGAGTTGCAGAATAAACAGAAACTAGTTAAGGGTGAAGTGACGATGTGTGTTGAAAGTAGTTTCAAGATTGATATGATCATCATCGCACACTCCCTATACTTTCGGGATTAGTGTTGAACCTAAATAAATGTTATTTGGTGTTTGCGTTGAGCATGAATATGATTTGATCGTGTTTATTGCAATACGGTTATTCATTTAAGTAAGAGAATAAACTGTTGTTCTGTTTACATGAATAAAACCTTATATGGTTACACACCCAATGAAAATGGTTCATTGGATCTCGATCATAGTAATACACATATTCATAATATTGAAATCAAAAAGATGCAAAGTTAATAATGATGGTGCAACTTATTTGTGGCACTGCCGTTTATGTCATATTGGTGTAAAGCGCATGAAGAAACTCCATGCTGATGGGATTTTGGAATCACTTGATTATGAATCACTTGATGCTTGCGTAACCATGCCTCATGGGCAAGATGACTAAGACTCCGTTCTCCAAACAATGGAGCGAGCAACTGACTTATTGGAAATAATACATACCGATGTATGCGATCCAATGAGTGTTAAGGCTCACGGCGGGTATCGTTATTTTCTCGCCTTCACAGATGATTTGAGCAGATATGGGTATATCTACTTGATGAAACATAAGTCTGAAATAGTTGAAAGGTTCAAAGAATTTCAGAGTGAAGTGGAAAATCATCGTGACAAGAAAATAAGGTTTCTACGATTTGATCATGAGACGAATATTTGAGTTACGAGTTTGGCCTTCAATTAAAACAATGTGGAATAGTTTCACAGCTCACGCCACCTGGAACACCACAATGTTATGGTGTGTCCAAACATCATAACCGCACTTTATTGGATATAGTACAATCTATGATGTTTCTTACCGATTTACCAATATCGTTTTGGGATCATGCATTAGAGACAGCTGCATTCACGTTAAATTGGGCACCATCTAAATCCGTTGAGACGACACTATATGAACTGTTGTTTAGCAAGAAACCCAAGTTGTCGTTTCTTAAAGTTTGGAGTTGCGATGCTTATGTGAAAAGTTTCATCCTGATAAGCTCAAACCCAAATCGGAGAAGTGCGTCTTCATACACAAAGGAAATTGTTGGGTACACCTTCTATCACAGATCCGAAGGCAAGATATTCGTTGCTTAAGATGGATCCTTTCTAGAGAAGGAGTTTCTCTCGAAAGAAGTGAGTGGGAGGAAAGTAGAACTTGATGAGGTAATCGTACTGTTCCTTATTGAAAGTAGTTCATCACAGAAATCTGTTCTTGTGACTACTATACCAATTAGTGAGGAAGTTAATGATGATAATCATATAACTTCAGATCAAGTTACTACTGAACCTCGTAGGTAAAACAGAGTGAGATTCGCACCAGAGTGGTACGGTAATCCTGTTCTGGAGGTCGTGTTACTTGACCATGACAAACCTACGAACTATGAGGAAGCGATGATGAGCCCAGATTCCGCAAAATGGTTTGAGGCCATGAAATCTGAGATATGATCCATGTATGAGAACAAAGTATGGACTTTATGGATTTGCCCGATGATCGGCATACCATAGAAAATAAATGGATCTTCAAGAGGAAGACGGACGTTGATAGTAGTGTTACTATCTACAAAGCTCGACTTGTTGCAAAAAGGTTTTCGACAAAGTTCAAGATGTTGACTACAATGAGATTTTCTCAACTGTAGCGATGCTTAAGTCTATCCGAATCATGTTAGCAATTGCCACAATTTATGAAATTTGACAAATGGATGTAAAAACTGCATTCCTGAATGGTTTTCTGGAGGAAGAGTTGTATATGATGCAACCAGAAGGTTTTTTCGATCCAAAGGGAGCTAACAAAGTGTGCAAGCTCCAGCGATCCATCTATGGACTGGTGCAAGCATCTCGGAGTTGGAATATACGCTTTGATGAGTTGATCAAAGCATATAGTTTTATATGACTTGTGGTGAATCCTGTATTTACTAGAAAGTGAGTGGGAGCACTACAGCATTTCGATAAGTATATGTGAATGACATATTGTAGATCGGAAATAATGTAGAATTATTCGCAAAGCATAAAGGAGTGTTTGAAAGAAGTTTTTCAAAGAAAGACCTCGGTGAAGCTGCTTACATATTGAGCATCAAGATCTATAGAGATAGATCAAGATGCTTGATAAGTTTTTTCAATGAGTACATACCTTGACAAGATTTTGAAGTAGTTCAAAATGGAACAGTCAAAGAAAGAGTTCTTGCCTGTGTTACAAAGTGTGAAATTGAGTAAGACTCAAAACCCGACCACGGCAGAAGATAGAAAGAGAATGAAAGTCATTCCCTATGCCTTGGCCATAGGTTCTATAAAGTATGCCAGATCTATTGTATACCCTGCACTGAGTTTGGCAAGGGAGTACAATAGTGATCTAGGAGTAGATCACTGGACAACGGTCAAAATTATCCTTAGTGGAATAAGGATATGTTTCTCGATTATGGAAGTGACAAAAGGTTCGTCAGAAAGAGTTACGCCGATGCAAGTTTTGACACCGATCCGATGACTCTAAGTCTCGATCTAGATACATATTGAAAGTGGGAGCAATTAGCTAGAGTAGCTACGTGCGAGTATTGTTGACATAGAAATTTGCAAAATACTTACGGATCTGAATATGACAGACCCGTTGACTAAAATTATCTCACAAGCAAAACATGATCACACCTTAGTACTCTTTGTGTGTTAATCACATAGCAATGTGAACTAGATTACTGAATCTAGTAAACCCTTTGGGTGTTGGTCACATGGCGATGTGAACTATGGGTGTTAATCACATGATGATGTGAATTATCGATGTTAATCACATGGTGATGTGATCTAGATTATTGACTCTAGTGCAAGTGGGAGACTGAAGGAAATATGCCCTAGAGGCAATAATAAAGTTATTATTTATTTCCTTATATCATGATAAATGTTTATTATTCATGCTAGAATTGTATTAACCGGAAACATAATACATGTGTGAATATATAGACAAACAGAGTGTCACTAGTATGCCTCTACTTGACTAGCTTGTTAATCAAAGATGGTTATGTTTCCTAACCATGAACAAAGAGTTGTTATTTGATTAACAAGGTCACATCATTAGTTGAATGATCTGATTGACATGACCCATTCCATTAGCTTAGCACACGATTGTTTAGTATGTTGCTAATGCTTTTATCCATGACTTATACATGTTCCTATAACTATGAGATTATGCAACTCCCGTTTACGGAGGAACACTTTGGTACTACCAAACGCCACAACGAATCGGGTGATTATAAAGGAGTACTACAGTGTCTCCAAAGGCGATGTTGGGTTGGCGATTTCGAGATTAGGTTTTGTCACTCCAATTGTCGGAGAGGTATCTCTGGGCCCTCTCGGTAATACACATCACTTAAGCCTTGCAAGCATTACAACTAATGAGTTAGTTGTGAGATGATGTATTACTGAGCGAGTAAAGAGACTTGCCGTAACGAGATTGAACAAGGTATTGATACCGACGATCGAATCTCGGGCAAGTAACATACCGATGACAAAGGGAACAACGTATGTTGTTATGCGGTCTCGACCGATAAAGATCTTCAGAGAATATGTAGGAGCCAATATGGGCATCCAGGTCCCGCTTATTGGTTATTGACCGGAGATGTGTCTCGGTGATGTCTACATTGTTCTCGAACCGTAGGGTCCGCACGCTTAAGGTTTCGATGACGGTTATATTATGAGTTTATGTATTTTGATGTACCGAAGAAGTTCGAGTCCCGGATGTGATCACGGACATGACGAGGAGTCTCGAAATGGTCGAGACATAAAGATTGATATATTGAAGCCTACATTTGGACATCGGAAATGTTCCGAGTGAAATCGAATTTATCGAGTACCGGAGGTTACCGAACCCCCGGAACTATATGGGCCATAGTGGGCCTTGGTGGAAAGGAGAAAGGGCCAGCCCTAGGTGGTCGCAAGGCCTCCCCTTCCCCTAGTCCTACTAGGACTAGGAAAGGTGGGCCGCCCCTCTCTCTCTTTCCCCTCCGTGAATCCTATTCCAACTAGGATTGAGGGGAATCCTACTCCCGGAGGAGTAGGACTCTGGCGGGCGCCTCCTCTTGGCCGGCGGCCGCCTCCCCCTGCTCCGTTATATACGGGGCAGGGGGCACCCTAGGACACACAAGTTGATCCTTGAGATCGTTCCTTAGCCGTGTGCGGTGCCCCTCCACCATAATCCACCTCGGTCATATCGAAGCGGTGCTTAGGCGAAGCCCACGCCGGTAGAACATCAAGATCGCCACCACGCCGTCAGGTCGACGGAACTCTCCTCCCGAAGCTCTGCTGGATTGGAGCCCGAGGAGCGCCACCGAGCTGTACGCGTGTCAAGAACTCGGAGGCGCCGGAGTAACGGTGCTGGGATCGGTTGGATCGCGAGGAGAACGTACGACTACTTCCTCTACGTTGTGAACGCTTCCGCTTCGGTCTACAAGGGTACGTAGACAACACTCTCCCCTCTCGTTGCTATGCATCACCATGATCTTGCGTGTGCGTAGGAAATTTTTTGAAATTACTACGTTCCCCAACATATGCTAGGGTGACGGTGGATGAAATAACGGAGGGATTTGAGGACCTCCAGCTTGACCTCCCTACCGATGAAGGGGAGACTAGGCTGGGTTCTGCTCTGAAGACTCCATGCCTATGGCGGAAGGAGCTCATCAACCTTCCGAACTGGACGCCTCCGCCTCCTCCTCCTACTCCGGCGGGACAGGGGACTCCGCCTCCTCCACCGCCTCCTCCTCCGGCGAGTGACGATCTGGGCACTGGGCCTCCTTCTCCAGCGCGTGGCGGCACTCCGCCTCCTTCTCCGCCTGCGCCGGCGCGCCCGAGTAGCCAGCAACCTCCTTCTTCTCCGCCTCGCCAGCAAGGGCGGAAGAGACCCGCCGCCGCCCCGGCTGCTCCGGCGCGTCATAGTCCTTCTCCTCCGCTTCGTAAGCAAGCACGAAAGAAGACAGACACCACAGCCGCTCCGTCTACTCCGGCGTCTAGCAGCACAACCAGAGGCGGGAGGCAATACAGATACGGTCCACCTTTCAAGCCTCTAGAGAAGTTACCGTACAAGAGGACCGAGGAGGAAAACGCGATGATCGTGCGGACCCACGTGAAGGAGTTCTTTGAAGGGGTAAAATCAAAGAGACATCCACCTCCGGAGGAGAAGGTAGATCCGGTGAAAGCAAAGCGCACTCTCGATGCCCTGAGGAAACTGGCAAAGTCTCCGCCGAGAACCAACTATGAGCGCATTCTAAACAGACATATCTCCAAGTGGAGCGGTCGAGAAGTACTGTCAGACATCAAAGGTCAAGAGAACGAGCAGCTGCGAAAGAAATTGACCAGCTCGGCGAACAAGCAAACCAATCGTGCCCCCCGCTCAATGTGTCTAGCGGCAACATCGTCGCTAATGCTCCGGGGATGGTGGCCGGTTATGGCAATCTACAAGATTACCTGCCTGACGATCAACTTCCTGATTTCATGGAGGTGGACGAACACATATACGAGTACGGGAAGCCTTTCGTCAAAGGTGAAAAATCTCTAACAATGATGATGCGAAGATTCCATAATTGGTACATGAAAACCTGCAGAGAGTCTGGGGGGACGAATAGTTTTTACCTGAACATTAAAGAGGAGCACGACCTCGTTGGAACTGATCTGTTGTGTGTTCCATTTGAGGAGTTCTTCGCGTTCTTCAATCAAAAGGCCCTTGATAAATTAACGGTCTTTTGCTACTGCCTGTAAGTACTATTTCTGTCACTAAGTCTCTATATATAGCTCGGCTCTTTCATTGCATGTATTTATAATTAATTATCCTTAATATATTATGCAGATTGAAGATCGTCGAGTGTAGAAAATAAGAAATTTATGATATTGGGTTCATTAACACAAATATCATAGATGAATTTCTGGTTAAAAAGCACGCCGAAGAGGCCGAGGCCAACTTGCTACAATCGTTGATCAAAAATCAAAACAAAGATACCATACTCTTTCCTTACAACTTCAAGTGAGTGTTACTGTCGTGTGCATATTCCGTTTCCCTTATTACTCGAGCGAGGTTATAGTAATGTAATTGATGAGTTATGCATGCGTGCGCAGCTTCCACTATGTTCTTCTAAAGATTTAGCTTGAGCGGGGACTAGTAACCGTCTTAGACTCGAGACGAAAAGATCCCAAAACCTATGCAGACATGACTAAATTGCTTAACAAGTAAGTTCAATCGATCATTATCGCACCATATCGGCAACTTTTTTGTTCATTTTCTCATATCTCAAGTAATAATAATTATTTTTTGTCTTGCAGGGTTTGGAAACAGTTCACCGCAGAAGCTCCGGGACTGCCGAAGGAGCTGCGATATACATACCCGAAAGTAAGTACTACTGGCTAGCTAGTTGTGCGCATCTCCCGTTGATTCTATAGCTATACTTTCATAAATGCCATTTATAATGCTTCATTATCAGTTTGATTGACCTCTATTTCTTGTAAAGTGCTTGTGGCAGGAACAAGTGAATGATTTCTGTGGATACTACGTGTGCGAGTTCATCTACAACGCGACTTTGAAAAATAAGCGGAGCTACTCTAAAAGACAATATGAAGTGCGTAAGCAAGAATATTCACAATTTCATTTTATTACACCATCATTTCTGTTGAGTTTCATTCATATATATGTACTAATTAACCCCCTTCTTCAAATTAGACGTGGCAGATGCGGAATGAACTCCTAGAACCAGATCGCATGAAAGCAATTCAAGAGGAATTGGCGGGATTATTTCTTGACCACGTCATCAATAAAGCCGGAGAATACCATGTGGAAGTTGATTTCAATTGCTAGGGGATTGTAATTAAGAGATCTTACATATTGTATATGTATGTAGCCAGTAGCGTTGGATAGATAATACGAAAACTTGTTGTTCGACCAATCTCTCGGAGAAGGAGAGGTCGATCGATCACTTCTCTCGGTATGCATGACGAACTTCTGTACTTAATGGTTTCCTTCATTTTCTTACTAGCTACCGTGCCGAGGGCCTCTCTATGTATAGTACGTAGCGTCGACCAAGCACGGACATAAGAGAGGACACTTCTCTCTATTAATTAGCTAGCTAACACAATATATGAAACACCTAAATTAACCCCCCAAAACCCCCAACCCACCACCCCCCCTTTAAACAAACAAAAAACCCAGCCACTGGAATGCTGACGCGTGGATACCTTTTGGTCCCGGTTGGTGCCACCAACCGGGACCAAAGGCCCACCTGTCTGGGCTTGGCGCACCGGTCACGTGGAGGACCATCTGTCCCGGTTCGTGTTAGAACCGGGACTAAAGGGGGAGGTATTAGTAACGACCCATTAGTCCCGGTTCATGAACCGGGACTAAAGGCCCTTACGAACCGGGACAAATGCCCCCTTTTCTACTAGTGTCATTTATGCATGAGGTAGATGCTCGTTTAATTCTTATAGTTCATGTCATTCAAAACCAATTAGTTTTATAAAAAAGTTAATCTATTTTAAAATTCATGAAATTATGCATTGTAAAGCATAAAGTAAAAAACAAATAATGGCAATTCATTTAGAAGAAAAAAAATTTGGCCAATTATGATACGGAAGATTCTAGAACAAAGGAGAAGTGCTTGTGTTTTGAGGTTTGTGCATTATGCTTAACTTCAACCATAGAATCTTCTAGATCATACATATGGCAGAATGTGGTAAAATGTAGATGATATCCAACGGCCAGTAGTGCTCGGATTTGCCATCTCCGCACCGTCGTATTGGATTCATCCAAAGACCAACTTTAAAAGTTCTTCGCACACTATATTGGAAAATATAAATGAACGCCAACAAACGTAGTTGAATATAAATGGAAAAGTGATGGTTATTCCGCGAGCCGTTCCAGATTTTCCGACCACTATGAAGCATCACCGCTTGTTATATGAGATGCCGTGGGTGCTCTAGGATCTGCCCGTGGTTTTAGTGATCTGCAACCATGCAGCTGCTGTCTGATTTTTGCCGGTTTCTGCTGTGTTCAGTCTGACTAGCATGCCTAACAATAAAAAGATATCGCGGCCTGCAAGTTGTTCGACTTGGAAACTGACGAGGAGATGGAGGTGTTGGACACCAAAGCGTTACACACCCCCACTTGGTTCCGCCTCGGCCGGCCACAATCAACCTCGACAACAAGATGTATGACTTATTCACTGGGATTGGAGAGTCTGAGTATGTCCACATGGTTGGCCGCCCCGAGGCCAACTGTGGACCTTTTTTTATCCTCCTTCGTGATAAGTATGTCCATGTTGCAATGTGAAAGAGGCGTTATGCTGAGTTCTAAAAGAACAACTGTTTGTATATTGTATCTTTCATTTTAACTAGCAAAGTGGCCTGTGCAAATGCGCAGGCAGAGTCTATTAGTCGTCTAAATTATTTTTGTACTGAAGTTCTTATATGATGTGAGATTACATAAATTCTACAACAGCATTATTTATCGTTTATTATTTTTATGACATAATTATTAGTAAAACATCAGCCATGTCCCAAAAATAAATGTTAACCAAAATTGGACTATTCATTTGCACTCCATATTTTAATCCAGCCATAATGATGCAAGCTGTGAAAATTAAATTTTAAAGTCTTTTATCTGTACCACCAGATATTTTCCTCGCTTATTTATTTCTCCTTTTGAATTGACCAACTTCAAAGTTTTTTGGAACCTCCTTGTTCACATGTGTACTGTCTGCTATACAGCTATAAAATTATATGAAAGAGGATTCATCCTTTGCAGCTAAACTCATAACGTGCACCCTAGCAACATGATACCCAAGTCTCTCTCCAGTTCAGAATTGAACGTGAGGTTTTCTAGTTTTTTTTGCATGGTCTGGTTAGGAACTTTTGATTACACTCTTGTGGCGTGTTGTATGGATTGCATGCCGGAAGCGTGTTGTTCGGACTACCTAGCTCGTGTGCATGCGGTTACAAATTTTAGCCCTTTAAGTTGAAAAGGGGAGGAAAAAGGAAAATGCCTTAGATTTAGAGTGTTGCAGCCGCATCCGGGCGCAACGTCGACCTGTTGTTACATGTTCATCCCTCTTGATGCTGGGTGCGGCTAGTCCTGAAGGGGTAGAATGTGTATCCTTGTGACTTTGATATAATATCTCCTAAATTATTACTGATAATATGGATACACAAAGATAGTAGCATCTCTAATTCTAATTAACGTGTGATTTTCTAGCGAATATCTCTAATTCTTCTCCGTATTTCCCTTTTAGTATATAATAGAATAGATAGAAGATGTCGGTGAAGTACGGCAAGTAAAATACTGAGCATGGTCCCATATATGTCAACGGTCAACCACATTAATCTATTTGGGGTCTTATAATTTATATTCTAAGGTTTTTATGTTTTGTTCCAAATATTAAGGACGGCGTTACGCTTCGGCCGGGTGATAATCGAATCACATCGGCCGCCTTTGCGGACCTTGGATGGTATACATGGCAGCCTTCCGATTTCCGTCCTGTGAGCGGCAGCTGTTTGCAACATGGACCATGTTGCGCTTGGAGCTTTGCAACATGAGCCGTGTTGCGTTCGTGCGGTCACCATGTAACGCGTGAGTCTTTGGTCACCCACTACAACATGGACCCATGTTGTGGTCACCCATACGACATGGGCCATGTTGCGGCTACCTCCAGCTTGCATGGTACCGGCTTTTGGTCACCCATTGCAACATGGACCATGTTGAGATCACCCGTTACAACAAGGACCATGTTGCGGTCACATATGGACATGGTATTGCAGGGTCAACACTACCACTAGGCCTCGCAGTAGCGTCAACAACGATATTGTTGTAGCACGGCCTGCCTCTGCATCAAAGCTCTTGGCTGGCATGGATTAAAATTGAGATCACAAGCATGACAAAAATCCATGGCACTTAGGGTCTCCAACTGGAACTCCACCTATGAGTTGGTACATGGAACGATCTCTATGTGGGCTGGGGGGAGGGGCGCTTGGGAAGAGGGCGCATCAGGAGGTGAGTCGTTGTGGGTCTCCCCCCGAGCTTAAGGCCCCGATTTTATCCATAATACTAGCGGGGGGATAAGGTTGAGTAAGTAAAGTGCGTGTGGACCCATGAGAAACGTGTCACCCGAACGAGGCGGACGACAAGGTGTGAGTAATCCGTTGGTTTATTATACGTGTTTCTCATATATAGCAATTCAATAACCCATCTAAAATGCTACACACCATCCTCCTTGTCGTTGAATTATTGTCCCCTTTATTTCTTCTGAACCACCTTCAATATGGGTGCATATATATAGTTCTCAGCCACCATGGTTTATAGATGCCAACTAGCCAAAACAAGTCACATCTACCATAGTTTATTGCGACAAGCCAGCCAGAGTAGCTCATATCCATCATGATTTATATAATCTATTATTGCAGCCAGACTAAAGAAAGATATGGGGGATGTACCTCAAGAGAGCTAGCCACCACGAAAAGTACTCCACTACTCCTCAAAACAATTCCCTCCAATTATTATCTTGTTATGATTGTTTGCGGAGACAATATAAACTACACATGTGCCGCACAAACTATCACAAAATAGTTTAGATTTGGGAGGCATTGGGAGAAGATCAGCTTGTTGGTTTTGAGGCTGTGATCTAGTCGCTCTCTCTCTGAATCCTTTCCCTCTGGATGACAGAGAGCAGGAACGCAGCCACAGAGAAAGAGCTTTTGCAACGCGTAAAAACTTGTGTCATTTTCTGTTTTTCCTTTTATTTAGTCACTAATAGAAAACTGAAAGCTCGCCACGATCCAAGAATCGTGCGTGCCATCCTACGAGCCTGAATCGTGCCGAGTCATAAGCTACCAGCTAAGCCTATCGACTAGGAACAAAAAAAAAACTAACCACCGCAACGTGAACTCAGCACGTTTCTGGTGATAGACGATCATCATGTAAACATCCATCATGCATATGACCAACCTTATGTGAATCAAGCAAATAAAGCAAAATAATCAAGTGCAGATACACTGAGGTTAATATCAACAATCACCTCCTTAACCTTGTAATATCTGCTCAAGTGTGCGCATCCCAATTCTGTCTCTGAACTTCAGAAACTTCAGCTTTCCAAGTGGCTTCGTCAAAACATCAGCTAGCTGATCAACTGTGGGCACATGCTCAACTGCTATGGTTCCATTCTCGATGCATTCACGAACATAATGGTACTTAATTATCAATATGTTTGCTCCTTTCGTGGTGCACCGGGTTTTTGCTTAATGCAATAGCCGACTGGTTGTCAACCTTCAGTGTCACCTGATTCACCTCATCTCCTGTCAGACTTGCAAGCAATCTGCTCAGCCACACTGCATGACAGGCCCCCGAAGCAGCAGCAAACATACTCCGCTTCACAGTAAGATGTCGCACCTACTTTCTGCTTCTGTGATGTCCAACTCACAGGGCTCGAGTTGAGGTAGAATATAACTCGAGAGGTGCTCTTTCGATCGTCCACATCACCACCATGATCACTGTCACTGTATCCACATAGCTGCATGGTCATTCCCTCTTCTCTTCCATATAAACAACAAAGGTTCAGAGTACCTTTTATGTACTGCAGGATGTGCTTAACAGCAGCCAAATGATCTGCCACAGGCTTCTCCATATACCTGCTAACTATGCCCACTGCATAAGTTATACCAGAACGAGTATGTGTCAGGTACCTCAGGCTCCCAATAATATTGCAATACATTGTTGGATCGACTGGCTTGGAGGTGCTGGACTTTCTCAAGTGCAGGCGGGCTTCCATGGGAGTTTGAGCAAAGTAACAGTCAATCATCCCACTTTTCTCTAAGATCTTGCCCGCATAACTGGATTGATTCCCATTTGGGAATTGCTTCACTTCTATGCTAAGATAATAACTCATGAGTCCCAAGTCACTCATATTGACATGTTCTTCATTTGCTCCTTAAATTTTTCTATTTTAGTTGAGCTTGGTCATGTGATTACAAGTTCATCCACATATACTCGAACAACAAGTTTTTCTCTTTTGTACATTGCATGCTCAAGTGGACATTTCTCAAATCCCAATCAATCAAAGTTCTGTCCAGTTTCTCATTCCATGCTCTAGGCGCTTGCTTTAAGGCATAGAGGGATTTGTGCAGCTTCAGAACCTTTTGCTCTTCCCCTTTGATCTCAAATCCAGGGGGTTTAGCAACATAAACCTCCTCTTTCAATTCACCATTCCAAAACGGGTCCTTAACATCCATATGATGTATTTCCCATTTATGTTGTGCTGCAACTGCGATGAGAAGCCGGATTGACTCGAGTCGTGCAACAGGGGCGAACACCTCCACATAGTCTACACCGTGACGCTGAACATAGTGTTAGAATGTGACCCGAGGTACGCGGTCGATCCACCGAGGAACAAGCAATCACAGCACAATGACGACACCGAGATTTGTTAGTGAGGTTCGGCGAACTCGCCTACTCCCCGGGGCAATGACTACGGGCGCTCCTCCCCGAGATACCACAACAACGGCCATCTGGGCGCCGGCACAAGCCGACGGCACCCCCTTGCGAGCCTGTCGCTATCTAGTCGTCATGGGTTACAACATGGTGTGCCTCCTCATATATAAGAGGACAAGGGTATGACATGTCCGACTCCGAAACTACAGATATCCTACCCACACTACAACACCAAGTCCAAACGTAACCCAATTAGTACAAAATATTCGACACAAACACAACAAACTCCACCTTGGTGAATATTCTCCACAACCTTGAATTTTTCCATGCGTCAAACTTCCATGTACTCTGAACTTGTGTTGTTGTCTTCGTAGCTTACTGAGAGCTACTCAACGAGTCTGCCCCAGACCCGCCGGCCCTGTGAGATCCCGCTGCTACTCCTGCAACTTCAGTCTCCGTGGCTCCACCTGCAATAGTGCTTCCTTGCAACTTGTAAAGATGTGAAGCCGTGATCGCTCCAATCATCACGGTCACCTCATCTTCCATGATTCTTATGGTCTTCTTATCCCGATCACAACGGAATACCATACCACCATCCTGAAGAACTCCAAGCGAAATTAGATTCCTCCTTAGACCTGGCACATGCCTGACTCCCCGAAGCATCCGCTCAACTCCATCAAACATCTTAATTTTGATGTCACCTACTCCAGCAACACAATAACATGTTTCATCGCCCACATAGGCTAAACCAAACTCACCAGACTTGTACGAAGAGAACCACTCCCTATTGGGTGTCGCATCAAAATAGCAAGTCGAATTCAACATCCACGCTTCACCTTTGGTTGACCGCTTGTGTGATACTATGTGGACATCACTACTGCTGTCTGGGTCATCAACATGAGTGACCACATTAGCACTTGCCCCACCACTGAGTTCTGGACAGTCCTTTCTCATATGTCCCAACTGCTTACACTTGTGACACTGTATATTCTTTTTCTTTTTCTTGTTCTTCCCTGCCTCATATCCCTTCCGCCACTCCTCACCATTGACTAGCAAACCTTCACCTTGAGAGACTTCCACTGTGTTCTTCTCTCTCATATCATAAGATAGCAATGCCGCAGTAATATCCTCATTCTTGACGGTCTCCTTGTCGTGTGTCAAAGTAGTGATCAAATGGTCATAGGATGATGGCAATTAACAGAGAAGCAGAATTGCCTTATCCTCGTCATCAATTGTCGCACACAAGCGTGCTAGGCCGTCACGACTTGATTAAAGGCATTCATATACTCCACAAGATCTGACCCCACATGCATCTTCGTCCCATAAAACTTTTGCTTCATATACACCTTGGTCGTCGCAGTCTTGGACATAAACTGTCTATCCATCTTCTCCCAAATCTTCTTCGGAGAATTCTCATCCATCACATGATAATTAACCTGGTCCGACAGACACAACCGTATTGTTCCAGCTGCTTTCATCTGTAACTCCTCCCAGTCATCAACCTCCACCTTAGCTGGCGTGGCTTCCGGCAACAACGCCTTCAAACATCCCTGTTGTGCCAACAAATCTTTCACCCTTGTCTCCCATAACCCAAAGCTTCCATTTCCATTGAACTTCTCCACCTCAAACCTGGTACCCGATGGCGCCATGGTTCTTTGTATGGCTGACCCTGTGAAAAATAACCGAGCAGTCTTCCCATGATCCCCAAGTACACAAACGGAACCTCCGCGTATTACTAGCGATTCAACTAGCTGGTCTTCACGTGACGTAGCTCCTGTATTGGACCAACTTCCCCGATGCTAGGGAACTTGCTTTGCCTCAGCCCTTGCATTCCAATGGATGCATAATCCCTGTTCGATCTGATGGATTTTCTCTCTACTTGATTTGATCTGTTGTCTCTTGCCTCTGTCTTGACCTGTCCCTATGGCTGCCCTTTATATAGCGATCTGCAGCTCTTCGGCTCGGGCAAGAGGACGTTTGACTCGGTCCCTTTTTGTTCCATAAAAACTCGGTCGATCAGCTGTCCCTTTTTGTACACGACTCCGGTGTCTGGTCTTGCGCAAAAAACTCAGGCACCAGTCTTGCTTTTATGTTTGATGACCTTCCCATCGGGGTCTTCCTTTAGTTTGTAACCATTTCAAACCAATTGCTTTCTGTCCTTTTGGCAAGTCAGTGAGTTCCTAGGTTTCATTGCTCTCGATTGACCTGACTTCTGAGTCCATGGCTTCTCTCCATGCCTCTTCCTTTCTTGCCTCTAACCCAGATTCAGGTTCTTCTATACCAAGAAAGCATGTGTCCAGCACAGCTGCAAACGGTGCTTCTTTGATGACTTCTTCCATGAGGCGATACATGCGTGGTCCCTCGGTGCTCGTCGGTATCGAGGCACCGGTCGGAGGTGACACAAACCGAGGTCCAATAGGTGCTCCATTTCTAGCTGGGGTAACAAAATCCTCTGGTCTGATCCCTGCTGCCGTTTCTTCATCTGTGAGCTTGTTCTCCTTTAGACTTGTTCTTGTCGGATGGTGAACAATATGCTTTGACTGGGCTACATGACAAGCATCATCAAAGTGTACATTATAATATAGTGAGAAAGTCTCCGAGATCCCCTCAACATCGTCGGTGGTCCATCCCAACATCTGTCCTCCTCGAACACAACATCTCGAGACACACACAGCTTCTTCGTGTGTGGGTCGAACAGTCTGTATGCTTTACTATTTGGTTCATACCCAATCAAAACCATTCCAGTACTCCGGTCGGCCAACTTTGAGAGGTGCCGTCCAACCTTCTTCACATGCCCTATACACCTAAATGTATGAAGGTGCTCAACATTAGGCTTTCGTTTGTACAGGGCCTCATAAGGTGTCATCCTGTGCATGCTTTTTGTTGGTGGATGATTCAGTAGAGAGACTGTTGTAGCTATTGCCTCACCCCAAAATTGTCCAGGCATTCCCTTGGCTTTCAGAAGGCTTCAAGACATTCCAACAACAGTCTGATTTCTTCTCTCAACAACACCGTTCTGTTGTGGAGAGTATGGTGCCGTCAAGTAGTGCTTGATCCCAAGGCCTTCATAGAATTGAGCAAAATTCTTTGACATGAATTCCCCTCCACGATCTCCTGAGTGCCATCACCTTCAGATTAAGTTCAACCTCTACTACTGCTCTTATCTTCTGAACTGCCTCAATTTCTTCATATTTTCTTCTGATCAGCACAACCCACATGTACCTTGTGTGGTCATCAAGTAGCAGCAGAAAATAATTCTTCCTGACAAAGGTTGGAGGGGAGATAGGACCAGAAAGGTCCCCGTGCAGCAATTGAAGTGCTTGATCTGCTCGGTATTGAAGGAAATATGCCCTAGAGGCAATAATAAAGTTATTATTTATTTCCTTATATCATGATAAATGTTTATTATTTATGCTAGAACTGTATTAACCGGAAACATAATACATGTGTGAATACATAAACAAACAGATTGTCACTAGTATGCCTCTACTTGACTAGCTCATTGATCAAAGATGGTTATGTTTCCTCGCCATAGCAATGAGTTGTCATTTGATGAACGGGATCACATCATTAGGAGAATGATGTGATTGACATGACCCATTCTGTTAACTTAGCACACGATCGTTTAGTATGTTGCTATTGCTTTCTTCATGACTAATACATGTTCCTATGACTATGAGATTATGCAACTCCCGTTTACCGGAAGAACACTTTGTGTGCTACCAAACGTCACAACGTTACTGGGTGCTTATAAAGGAGCTCTATAGGTGTCTCCAAAGGTACTTGTTGGGTTGGCGTATTTTGAGATTAGGATTTGTCACTCCGATTGTCGGAGAGGTATCTCTGGTCCCTCTCGGTAATGCACATCACTTAAGCCTTGCAAGCATTGCAACTAATGAGTTAGTTGCGGGATGATGTATTACAGTACGAGTAAAGAGACTTGCCGGTAACAAGATTGAACTAGGTATTGAGATACCGACGATCGAATTTCGGGCAAGTAACATACCGATGACAAAGGGAACAACGTATGTTGTTATGCGGTCTGACCGATAAATATCTTCGTAGAATATGTGGGAGCCAATATGAGCATCCCGGTTCCGCTATTGGTTATTGACCGGAGACATGTCTCAGTCATGTCTACATAGTTCTCGAACCCCTAGGGTCCGCACGCTTAACGTTACGATGATAGTTATATTATGAGTTTATATGTTTTGATGTATCGAAGGTTGTTCGGAGTCCCGGATGTGATCACGGACATGACGAGGAGTCTCTAAATGGTCGAGACATGAAGATTGATATATTGGAAGCCTATGTTTGGATATCGGAAGTGTTCCAGGTGAAATCGGGATTTTACCGGAATACCGGGAGGTTACCGGAACCCCCCGGGAACATAATGGGCCTTAATGGGCCTAGGTGGAAGAGAGGAGAGGCGGCTAGGGCTGGGCCGCGTGCCCCTCCCCCAGTCCGAATAGGACAAGGAGAGGGGGCGGCGCCCCCTTCCTTCTTCTCCTCCACTCCTTCCCCCTCCCAAGTCCTAATCCAACTAGGAAAGGGCGGAGTCCTACTCCCGGTGGGAGTAGGACTCCTCCCAGCGCGCCCTCTCCCTTGGCCGGCGGCACCCCCCTTGCTCCTTTATATACGGGGCCAGGGGGGCACCCGAGAGACACAACATTGATCTGTTTGATCTTTTAGCCGTGTGCGGTGCCCCCCTCCACCATAGTCCACCTCGATAATACTGTAGCGGTGCTTAGGCGAAGCCCTGCATCGGTAGAACATCAACAACGTCACCACGCCGCCGTGCTGACGAAACTCTCCCTCAACACTCGGCTGGATCGGAGTTCGAGGGACGTCATCGGGCTGAACTCGTGCTGAACTCGGAGGTGACGTATGTTCGGTACTTGATCGGTCGGATCGTGAAGACGTACGACTACATCAACCGCGTTGTGCTAACGCTTCCGCTTTTGGTCTACGAGGGTACGTGGACAACACTCTCCCCTCTCGTTGTTATGCATCACCATGATCTTGCGTGTGCGTAGGAATTTTTTGAAATTACTACGTTCCCCAACAGTGATATCAGAGCCAGGTTTTATGCGTAGATGTCATATGCATGAGTAGAACACAGGTGAGTTGTGGGTGATATAAGTCATACTGCTTACCAGCATGTCATACTTTGGTTCGGCGGTATTGTTCGACGAAGTGGGCCGGACCGACATTATGCTTACGCTTACGCGAGACCGGTTCTCCCGACGTGCTTTGCACAAAGGTGGCTACCGGGTGTCAGTTTCTCCAACTTTAGTTGAACCGAGTGTGGCTACGCTCGGTCCTTGCGAAGGTTAAAACAACACCAACTTGACAAACTATCATTGTGGTTTTGATGCGTAGGTAAGAACAGTTCTTGCTAAGCCCGTAGCAGCCACGTAAAACTTGCAACAACAATGTAGAGGACGTCTAACTTGTTTTTGCAGGGCATGTTGTGATGCTGTATTTTATTGTATGAGATGATCATGTTTTGTAACCGAGTTATCGGCAACTGGCAGGAGCCATATGGTTGTCGCTTTATTGTATGCAATGCAATCGCCCTGTAATGCTTTACTTTATCACTAAGCGGTAGCGATAGTCGTAGAAACATAAGATTGGCGAGACGACAACGATACTACGATGGAGATCAAGGTGTCGCGCCGGTGACGATGGTGATCATGACGGTGCTTCAGAGATGGAGATCACAAGCACAAGATGATGATGGCCATATCATATCACTTATATTGCTTGCATGTGATGTTTATCTTTTATGCATCTTACTTGCTTTGATTGGCGGTAGCATTATAAGATGATCCTTCACTAAATTATCAAAGTATAAGTGTTCTCCCTGAGTATGCACCGTTCGGAAAGTTCTTCGTGTTGAGACACCACGTGATGATCGGGTGTGATAGGTTCTACATTCAAATACAACGGATGCAAAACAGTTGCACATGCGGAATACTCAGGTTAAACTTGATATGGCCTCGGAAAACGGAGACCGAAAGGTCGAGCGTGAATTTTATAGTAGATATGATCAACATAGTGATGTTCACCATTGAAACTACTCCATCTCACGTGATGATCGGACATGGTTTAGTTGATTCGGATCACGTGATCACTTAGAGGATTAGAGGGATGTCTATCTAAGTGGGAGTTTTTAAGTAATATGATTAATTGAACTTAAATTTAACATAAACTTAGTACCTGATAGTATCTTGCTTGTCTATGTTTGATTGTAGATAGATGGCCCGTGTTGTTGTTCCGTTGAATTTTAATGCGTTCCTTGAGAAAGCAAAGTTGAAAGATGATGGTAGCAATTACATGGACTAGGTCCGTAACTTGAGGATTATCCTCATTGCCACACAGAAGAATTACGTCCTGGAAGCACCGCTGGGTGCCAGGCCTGCTGCAGGAGCAACACCAGATGTTATGAACGTCTGGCAGAGCAACGCTGATGACTACTCGATAGTTCAGTCTGCCATGCTTTACGGCTTAGAACCGGGACTTCAACGATGTTTTGAACGTCATGGAGCATATGAGATGTTCCAGGAGTTGAAGTTAATATTTCAAGAAAATGCTCGGATTGAGATATATGAAGTCTCCAATAAGTTCTATAGCTGCAAGATGGAGTAGAATAGTTCTGTGAGTGGGCATATACTCAAGATGTCTGGGTATAATAATCACTTGATTCAACTGGGAGTTAATCTTCCGGATGATAGTGTCATTGACAGAATTCTCCAATCACTGCCACCAAGCTACAAAAGCTTCGTGATGAACTATAACATGCAAGGGATGGAAAAGACGATTCCCGAGCTCTTCACAATGCTAAAAGCTGCGGAGGTAGAAATCAAGAAGGAGCATCAAGTGTTGATGGTCAATAAGATCACTAGTTTCAAGAAAAAGGGAAAAGGGAAGAAGAAGGGGAACTTCAAGAAGAACAACAAGCAAGTTGCTGCTCAAGAGAAGAAACCCAAGTCCGGACCTAAGCCTGAAACCGAGTGCTTCTACCGCAAGCGGTAGTCTTTGGAAGTGGAACTGCCCCAAGTATTTGGCGGATAAGAAGGATGGCAAGGTGAACAAAGGTATATGTGATATACATGTTATTGATGTGTACCTTACTAATGCTCGCAGAGCACTGGTATTCGATCTGATTCATTGCTAATATTTGCAACTCAAACAGGGGCTACGGATTAAGCGAAGATTGGCTAAGGACGTGGTGACGATGCGCGTGGGAAATGGTTCCAAAGTCGATGTGATCGCGGTCGGCACGCTACCTCTACATCTACCTTCGGGATTTGTATTAGACCTAAATAATTGTTATTTGGTGCCATCGTTGAGCATGAACATTATATCTGGATCTTGTTTGATGCGAGACGGTTATTCATTTAAATCAGAAAATAATGGTTGTTCTATTTATATGAGTAATATCTTTTATGCTCATGCACCCTTGCAGAGTGGTCTGTTTTTATTGAATCTCGATAGTAGTGATACACATATTCATAATGTTGAAGCCAAAAGATGCAGAGTTGATGATGATAGTGCAACTTATTTGTGGCACTACCGTTTAGGTCATATCGGTGTAAAGCGCATGAAGAAACTCCATACTGATGGACTTTTGGAACCACTTGATTATGAATCACTTGGTACTTGCGAACCGTGCCTCATGGGCAAGATGACTAAAACGCCGCTCTCCGGTACTATGGAGAGAGCAACAAATTTGTTGGAAATCATACATACAGATGTATGTGGTCCGATGAATGTTGAGGCTCGTGGCGGATATCGTTATTTTCTCACCTTCACAGATGATTTAAGCAGATATGTGTATATCTACTTGATGAAGCATAAGTCCGAAACATTTGAAAAGTTCAAAGAATTTCAGAGTGAAGTTGAAAATCATCGTAGCAAGAAAATAAAGTTTCTACGATCTGATCATGGAGGAGAATATTTGAGTTACGAGTTTGGTCTACATTTGAAACAATGCGGAATAGTTTCGCAAGTCACGCCACCCGGAACACCACAGCGTAATGGTGTGTCCGAACGTCGTAATCGTACTTTACTAGATATGGTGCGATCTATGATGTATCTTACTGATTTACCGCTATCATTTTGGGGTTATGCTTTAGAGACGGCTGCATTCACGTTAAATAGGACACCATCAAAATCCGTTGAGACGACGCCTTATGAACTATGGTTTGGCAACAAACCAAAGTTGTCATTTCTTAAAGTTTGGGGCTATGATGCTTATGTGGAAAAGCTTCAACCTGATAAGCTCGAACCCAAATCGGAGAAATGTGTCTTCATAGGATACCCAAAAGAGACTGTTGGGTACACCTTCTATCACAAATCCGAAGGCAAGACTTTTGTTGCTAAATTCGGAGTTTTTCTAGAGAAGGATTTTCTCTCGAAAGAAGTGAGTGGGAGGAAAGTAGAACTTGATGAGGTAATTGTACCTGCTTCCTCATTGGAAAGTAGTTCATCACAGAAACCGGTTTCTGTGACACCTACACCAATTAGTGAGGAAGTTAATGACGATGATCATGAAATTTCAGATCAAGTTGTTACTGAACCTTGTAGATCAACCAGAATAAGATCCACACCAGAGTGGTACGGTAATCCTGTTCTGGAAGTCATGCTACTAGATCATGATGAACCTACGAATTATGAAGAAGCGATGGTGAGCCCAGATTCCGCAAAATGGCTTGAAGCCATGAAATCTCAGATGGGATCCATGTATGAGAAAAAAGTGTGGACTTTGATTGACTTGCCTGATGATCGGCAATCATGAGAATAAATGGATCTTCAGGAAGAAGACTGACGCTGACGGTAATGTTACTGTCTACAAAGTTCGACTTGTTGCGAAAGGTTTTCGACAAGTTCAAGGGGTTGACTACGATGAGACCTTCTCACCCGTAGGGATGCTTAAGTCTGTCCGAATCATGTTAGCGATTGCCGCATTTTATGATTATGAAATTTGGCAGATGGATGTCAAAACTGCATTCCTGAATGGATTTCTGGAAGAAGAGTTGTATATGATGCAACCGGAAGGTTTTGTCGATCCAAAGGGAGCTAAAAAGTGTGCAAGCTCCAGCGATCCATTTATGGACTGGTGCAAGCCTCTCGGAGTTGGAATAAACGCTTTGATAGTGTGATCAAAGCATTTGGTTTTGTACAGACTTTTGGAGAAGCTTGTATTTACAAGAAAGTGAGTGGGAGCTCTGTAGCATTTCTGATATTATATGTGGATGACATATTAATGATTGGAAATGATATAGAATTTCTGGATAGCATAAAAGGATACTTGAATAAGTGTTTTTCAATGAAAGACCTCGATGAAGCTGCTTACATATTGGGCATTAAGATCTATAGAGATAGATCAAGACGCTTAATTGGACTTTCACAAAGCACATACCTTGACAATGTTTTGAAGAGGTTCAAAATGGATCAAGCAAAGAAAGGGTTCTTGCCTGTGTTACAAGGTGTGAAGTTGACTAAGACTCAATGCCCGACCACTTCAGAAGATAGAGAGAAAATGAAAGATGTTCCCTATGCTTCAGCCATAGGCTCTATCATGTATGCAATGCTGTGTACCAGACCTGATGTGTGCCTTGCTATAAGTCTAGCAGGGAGGTACCAAAGTAATCCAGGAGAGGATCACTGGACAACGGTCATGAACATCCTGAAATACGTGAAAAGGACTAAGGATATGTTTCTCGTTTATCGAGATGACAAAGAGCTTATCGTAAATGGTTACGTTGATGCAAGCTTTGACACTGATCCGGACGATTCTAAATCGCAAACCGGATACGTGTTTACATTGAACGGTGGAGCTGTCAGTTGGTGCAGTTCTAAACAAAGCGTCTTGGCGGGCTCTACATGTGAAGCGGAGTACATAGCTGCTTCGGAAGCAGCAAATGAAGGAGTCTGGATGAAGGAGTTCATATCCGATCTAGGTGTCATACCAAGTGCATCGGGTCCAATGAAAATCTTTTTTGACAATACTGGTGCAATTGCCTTGGCGAAGGAATACAGACTTCATAAGAGAACCAAGCACATCAAGAGACGCTTCAATTCCATCCGGGATCTAGTCCAGGTGGGAGACATAGAAATTTGCAAGATACATATGGATCTGAATGTTGCAGACCCGTTGACTAAGCCTCTTCCACGAGCAAAACATGATCAGCACAAAGGCTCCATGGGTGTTAGAATCATTACTGTGTAATCTAGATTATTGACTCTAGTGCAAGTGGGAGACCGAAGGAAATAAGCCCTAGAGGCAATAATAAAGTTATTATTTATTTCCTTATATCATGATAAATGTTTATTATTTATGCTAGAACTGTATAACCGGAAACATAATACATGTGTGAATACATAAACAAACAGATTCTCACTAGTATGCCTCTACTTGACTAGCTCGTTGATCAAAGATGGTTATGTTTCCTAGCCATAGCAATGAGTTGTCATTTGATTAACGGGATCACATCATTAGGAGAATGATGTGATTGACATGACCCGTTCCGTTAGCTTAGCACACGATCGTTTAGTATGTTGCTATAGCTTTCTTCATGACTAATACATGTTCCTATGACTATGAGATTATGCAACGCCCGTTTACCGGAAGAACACTTTGTGTGCTACCAAACGTCACAACGTAACTGGGCGATTATAAAGGAGCTCTACAGGTGTCTACGAAGGTACTTGTTGGGTTGGCGTATTTCAAGATTAGGATTTGTTACTCTGATTGTCGGAGAGGTATCTCTGGGCCCTCTCGGTAATGCACATCACTTAAGCCTTGCAAGCATTCCAACTAATGAGTTAGTTGCGGGATGATGTATTATAGTACGAGTAAAGAGACTTGCTGGTAATGAGATTGAACTAGGTATTGACATACCGACGATCGAATCTCGAGCAAGTAACATACCGATGACAAAGGGAACAACGTATGTTGTTATGCGGTCTGACCGATAAAGGCCTTCGTAGAATATGTGGGAGCCAATATGAGCATTCAGGTTCCGCTATTGGTTATTGACCGGAGACGTGTCTCGGTCATGTCTACATAGTTCTCGAACCCGTAGGGTCCGCACGCTTAACGTTACGATGACAATTATATTATGAGTTTATATGTTTTGATGTACCGAAGGTTGTTCGGAGTCCCGGATGTGATCACGGACATGACGAGGAGTCTCAAAATGGTCGAGAGATGAAGATTGATATATCGGAAGCCTATGTTTGGATATCGGTAGTGTTCCGGGTGAAATCGGGATTTTACCGGAGTACCGGGAGGTTACCGGAACCCCCCGGGAACATAATGGGCCTTAGTGGGCCTAGGTGGAAGAGAGGAGAGGCGGCTAGGGCTGGGCCGCCCCCCCCCCCCAGTCTGAATAGGACAAGGAGAGGGGGGCGGTGCCCCCCCCTTCCTTCTTCTCCTCCACTCCTTCCCCCTCCCAAGTCCTAATCCAACTAGGAAAGGGCGGGAGAGTCCTACTCCCGGTGGGAGTAGGACTCCTCCCGGTGCGCCCTCTCCCTTGGCCGGTCGCACCCCCCCCCCTTGCTCCTTTATATACGGGGCAGGGGGGCACCCCAGAGACACAACATTGATCTGTTTGATTTTTTAGCCGTGTGCGGTGTCCCCTCCACCATAGTCCACCTCGATAATACTGTAGCAGTGCTTAGGCGAAGCCCTACATCGGTAGAACATCAACATCGTCACCACGCCGTCGTGCTGACGAAGCTCTCCCTCAACACTCGGCTGGATCGGAGTTCGAGGGACGTCATCGGGCTGAACGTGTGCTGAACTCGGAGCTGCCGTACGTCCGGTACTTGATCGGTCGGATCGTGAAGACGTACGACTACATCAACCGCGTTGTGCTAACGCTTCCGCTTTCGGTCTACGAGGGTACGTGGACAACACTCTCCCCTCTCGTTGCTATGCATCACCATGATCTTGCGTGTGGGTAGGAGATTTTTTGAAATTACTACGTTCCCCAACAGGTATGAGGCTTCAGCAGGGAATGGAGCTCTTCTTTGTTTACCAACCAAGCAACTCTCACACAAACGATCAATTTGATCAATCATTGGTAAGCCACGTACCATGGCCTCCTTTGCTAGCAGTCTCAAAGCATGAAAGCTTATATGCCCATAGCATGCATGCCACAACCAAGAACCTCTGAAGTCTTGGACAATAGACAAACTGGGTCAGACTGCTCAATATTCAGTATGTAGAGCCTATTTGGTGTTCTTCTGTCTTTTGCAAGCACCTTTCTCTCTTTATCCAGCACAGTCATCAAACCTTCATGGACGGAGTACTTGCAACCAAATTCATCCAGCTGCCCTAGACTGATTATATTACTTTTCAGCTTTGGGATGAAATAAACTTCAGTTAGTAGCCGGTGCTCGCCGTTGTGTGCAACAAAGAGAACCGAGCCGCGTCCCTCAATGCCGCAACTGATCCATCTCCGAATCAAACTGAACCGGTGATCTTTCGGTCTAGCTCGGCGAACTTTTCCAGACAACCTGTCATGTGGTTGCTTGCTCCAGTGTCAAGATACCAAGACTTGTCGGATGACCCTGTCAGTTTCGGCATAACTTTTTCTTCGTGCAACATGACCTTGTCTCTTGTGATTTCGGTGTTCCCAACAAGCTCACACACCTCGGTCATGACCAAGGATGGATTTTCATCAGTTTGCTTATGCGCCAGGTTTGCACGCTCACGCTTCGGCTACGGATAGTCCGAGGCAAAGTGTCCATTCACATCACAGTTAAAACATTTTACTTTTGAGATGTCAAACTTACGATGCTTTTTCCGTTTGCCCTTTCCATTGTTCTGACCGCGATCACCACGGCCTTTGTCCTGCCCGCCGCCTCGGCCACCGCTCTGGCCGCCTCCTTTCTTTGCACAAGAGCTGGAGGCCCCGTTGTTGTCAACGAACTTCTTCCCCTTCATAAGGGTTTCTAGTGCGCGATTCACGAGCATCAACTGCTCGCTGTTGTCTCCACGGCTCTGGCGGCGCCCCGCTGGTTCTCCTCGAATGTCGTGAGACGTCTGACGGCCTCCTGCACCGTCATCATGGTGACGTCGCCCCACTGCTCGATGGTGTTGACGATGTCGGTGAAGCGATCCGGCACACCGCTGAACAGCCGCTCCACCACGGCCTCCTCCCCAAGGGTGATGCCGAGGGAGCGGATCTCACTCACCAACATGGTGAGTTTCCTGGCAAACTCCGGGATAGTTTCCCCGTCCGCCATGTCGAGGTGATCGAACTGCCCTTTCAGTTGTCGCGCGCGCACCATCTTCACGCGATCCTCCCCGACACGCGCAGATCAGATCATCTTCCATGCCTCTTGCGTGGTCTCGCAGTCTGCAACCTGCAGCATAACATGATCTGGGACGGACTGAGAGAGCGCCGCGAAGGCTCCCTCATCCGCCGCTTGGTCGTAATCGCCGGTGCCGTCAATCGCTGAACAGACGCGGAGTGTCTTTATCAGCACTTTCACCTTGATGGACCACAGAGAGTAGTTTGTGTCCGTCAGCATCGGATACTGTATCGACATGTTGGTGGCTCTCGACGCCACAACCAGCACCACGGCAGTTTCTTCGCCTGCGCTGGGCTTCCTTGCCGCCGGTGGTGTGTACTTTCCGCTGCCGGCGCTGCTGTCTTCCCGTCGACTTTCTTGGGAGACGTATCCCCCATCGCCGGTGGTGCTCTAGGGACACTACAACTTCGATCTGTGAAGGGACACTACAACTTTAGTCTATGAAACGCAAGGAGGGTATGTGGTATGCGAATTTCCATAGCATGATTTGATAGAGCAGTCTCAAATAGTTATCCTTTAGGCCAGCGGGCTTATGCTCCCTCCCTTGACGTGGGAGACAGACTGTGCTGACAACTGGTCGCCGTAGTGGTTTAGGATCCTAACCTTTATGCAAAATGTAAATAAATATTTTCTTCTAATAATCGTATGGTAGAAGGACATGCCTTGTCTTCATAACAAAATTTGCATGTGCCTACCTTTCTTTATTATAACATCACATTACACAATTGATCAAAGATTAGACCTCATGCGTGAGAGCCTAGCAACTCCTCTCCATGGTGCTCGCCACTCCGGCAGGGGCGACGTGGGGGTATAAAGCCCGTGCTACTACTAAGTGGTCTTAAGTACATGGTTTTTTAACAGCTCTAAAATCCCCATCTTCTCCCCCGAATCCCTTCTCTCTCCCGTCCCTTTCCCCCCTCTCTCCCTAGCCTCTCCCATGGCGCTCCTGCCCATGCACGTCTCCTCCTCCATGGCGCCCAAGGAGGTCGATGCCTTGCGCCGCAAGCGTCCAGTGTTGGAGCAGCCCGAGAAGGAAGAAGACACACAAGTCTGGAGGTTGAAGAAGATACGCACAGAGACTCATGGCGCACACACCTTTGCCTTTTCTGTATTTCTTCTCACACCTGACAATGCAAATACATGGGCTTAAGTAGCCAGTGTTACACGGTCAACACGCAGCCACTCATCCACTAACTCCACGTACACAGACACACTTACAAAACCCACAACTACACATGATGTTATAATAAACCCACGTACACAGCATACACACATTTGTGTCACGCACACGACGCCATGTGACGCTCACAACTTGACATGACTAACCTGTCGTGCTCATGCATCTTCCCTAATCTACATGCATTTTATTTTATAATTGTCCGACCCAGTACTAGCTTGCATGTGCACATGATCTCATCTTCACGTGACTACATGCCTGCAGCATAGTTGGTTGGACATGAAACTAGTAAATACACATGATGAAAACCAAAACAACAAGGTTAATTCTCACATCCAGGTGCTCGCAGTCTTCCCCGCGCCTCCATGCCACCTTGCCCGAGCACCTCACCACCGGTGACCAGCCCGCTGCTCCCTCCATCTCCTTCCTCTCTACCTTATTTCACTTCTTCCATCTCTCACTCTAGTTTGACTTGCCCTCCCATGGCCATGCCCGTGCAGGTCCTCGCCATGGAAGACTAGGAGCTCTCTGCCTTTGTCATGAAGAGGAGCTCCACACCACCGCCTTGTGTTGCCCTGGATCCGGTCTCTCTCCAGCAGCAGCCGCTGGATCTGGTCTGTTGCTGCCCGTCCGCGCCTCCGGTGACCCTGCCTTCACCTAGATCAGGCCGTCACCGCCATTGATAGCACGCATGAGATCGAGAAAACCTGTATACTGCATAAATACGCACACAATTTTTTTCAAAATTAATAGTAGTAGTGCGGGTCCCACACACGCGCTACAGATAATTAGTAGTAGCGTTGGTGGCACCGCCACTGGTACTAATAGACGTCATAGTAGCGCTGGGTGTTACATGCGCTACTACTACCTGGTTAGCTATAGCGCGCCAGTAGTAGCGCAGGTAAGCGCGCGGATTCCCACACTACTACTAGTAGTTTAACCCGTGCCACCACTAGGCCTTTCCCTAGTATTGATGGAGAAGCACACTCTCCCTAGCCTACGACTTTGCCGACCATCCCTCCAAGACGTTCGACCTAGAAACTAATGAGGAGATGGAGGTGTTGGACACCAAAACGTCCTGCACCCCCACTTGGTTAAGCCTCCGGCGTCCACAACCAACTTCGACAACAAGATGTATGACTTATAAACTTGGATGGGAGAATCTGATTATGTCCACCTCATTGCATTCTTAAGCAAGATGTCGTCGACGCCCCCATGGCCAACTCTGGTCCTTATCCTCCTTCATGATATTGCAATGTGAAAGAAGCATTATGTTGAGTTCTAGAAGAACAACCTTTTGTTTTATCTTCGATTTTAACATTCGTGAAGAACTACAAGTAAATATTGAGCCTGATCCCATATATGTCAACCACATACTTTTGTTTGGGGTCTTATAATTTATGCTCTAAGGTTTTCTATATGTTTTCTTCAAAACGCTATGCTTTTGGCCGGGTGATAATCAAATCACATTGCTCGCCTTTGTACTGTTGGATGTTATGCATGGCAGCCGTCCGATTAGCGTTGTGTGAGCCGCAGTTGTTTGCAACACGGACCATGTTGCGCTTGGGGCTTTGAGACATGATCCGTGTTGTGCTTGTGCAGTCACCATGTAATTCGTGGGTCTTTGGTCACCCATTACAACATGGACCATGTTGTTGTCACCCATTACAACATGGATCATGTTGCGGCCATCACCAGCTTGCATGGTGTGGGCCTTTGGTCACCCATTGCAACATGGACCTTGTTGAGGTTACCCATTACAACATGGACCATATTGCAGTTACATATGGACATGGTCTTGTAGGTTACCCATGGCAATGACGATATTGTTGTAGCGTTGCCTGCTTCTGCATCTAAGATCATGGTTGGCATGGGTTTGAGATCACACAAATGACATAAATCCCATGGTGCTCAGGGTCTCCAACTAGAACTCCACCTATGGGTTGGTACATGAAACTATCTCTATGTGGGCTTGGGGAGGAGGGGCGCTTGGGAAGAGGGCGCATCAAGGGATGAGTCGTTGTGGGTCTGCTCTTTTGTACCCAGCGTACCCAACCCAATCCTTGCTAGCAAACTTTGGATTCCATAGATGTGGTTGCTCGGTGGGTCGAGGCCAAACCGCTGGCGATGTTGTTGCTTCAGAGTTCAGATTTGAGCGCTCCCTTTCTTCAGAATTGTGCTCCTCACTAGTACTCCCTCCGTTCGGAATTACTTGTCGCGAAAATGGATGTATCTAGACGTATTTTAGTTCTATATACATCCATTTCCGAGACAAGTAATTCCGAACGGAGGGAGTACATCTGAACCTACTATGATGCCATCCGTTTGCAGCATATCTGAACCTACTACGTTGCGCACAGGGCGACCCAATATTTCCGGGAGCGTCCTTATCAAATACCGAGCCCATCCGCGAAATTCTGGTGGGTCCCTCCATCGAAGTGACACTCTGTTACGCTTTACAGCATGTGGCGCTACCAGTCTCTCTAGCCAGGGCCACCTCAGCCGGCCAGTAACAGGCGCCGCCTCCTCCACTGAGCTCCTCTTTCCTACCCGAGCACGACAAGACGGCCCCATTCACCGGCCTCTTGTAGCTATAAATCTGCTTTTGCTAAAGAGGAAAAGGCTACTAAGATGCTCAATCTCCTTCATTCCACTGCATCAACCACAACCGTCGAATAGCAGCATTCTTCTTGCCCCTGGCCGTTTCTAGGTTTGTGCTTTCCCCATTGTACACCTCTCCTTAGATTCCATCGATGATTTTGTGGAAACTCCATGCATCTTCGATATCAACTGTATAAATCATTATGCATCTTTCTTGTATGAGCCCGAAAAGTTATTCTTCCCAAACTCTCCGTTTTTATATTGTATTTTGGATCTTATTTGTTCAGTGTACAATCATCTATTGATAGAAGTCAGTAAGGACTCCTTGATTAGGCACAATTACCCGGATTGGTCAGTTCGTCCTTGGGGTTGCTTTGGTTCTAAATAGCCAACCCGCGCCCATCGTTATGCTTGGCTGCTTCGTGAGATTTCGGCAAAACGGTTTGAGCACCCTGTCTCGGTACGATTCGAGTGAATCCACGGAGAGAAAACCTCATAACGTAAGCTTAGATAGAGGTTGAGCATCACAAGATCGAAGTTGAGAACTCTTTGCCTATCACCATCGAGAGCTCCCAACTATCTAGATAGTTAGGTCCCCAAGTCTTTAGGAACCAAGAGTCATTATGGTTTGCAAAGAAATGTCTGTGAATGTCATGGACATAGGTTGAAGTATCTACCGAGAGTAAATTTACGCGGGTTGACGAACTTCGTCAAGGAGAATAGGACAGAGAGTTTTGCCCATGTATTTAATCACACAAGTCCCTCCAACCAGACGTAGCTCTTTTGCAGAACGTGGGCTGGTCGGAAAAAATCACTTGTCGCCTCTGAGCACCATTGGTTCTATCTAACTTCAGCTTTAATATCTATAGTTTATTCCAGTTGTGATTTATGTCTAGATTTATTCCATCTTTCATCTCATGTTTCCTTTTCGTAGTCGTTTTCTTTGCAAATTGCTTCTGTTTAGTTTATTTTCCATTGTGTTCTGGTGTGCTGAGATATTTATAATCTCAAAAGAAATTTTAAATCTCTCATTCACCCCCTCTTATCGATATACTCTGGTCCTACAATTTGTATACGAGCAAGGTACTCCTTCTCTCCCCCAGAAAAAAGGTACTCCTTCTCTCTGCGTTCTAGGGTCTAACCACCTTGGAGTTGAGTATGTCTTCCGCAGTTAAATTCAAGTATACAGGGAAGATTCCTATCTTCGGTGGGACAAACTACCCATTCTGGAATGATAAGATGCGAATTCACATTATGGCTATCAATGAAGATATGTGGCATGTGGTGCAGTATGGTTACACGATTAAGACTCCTGGTCGTCCTATTGCGTACAAGAAGATGCTTGTACAACTGGATGCTCGGGCAAAAGATGTGATCTGCAACCATCTCTCAGTGACACAATTCCTCTGCTAGGAAATACTTGAAACAGTGAAAATGAAGGAAGGTGTCTCAACACAGAAAGAGACAAGGATTCATATTCTTCGGGCCAAGTTTAATAAGATGCAATTTATTGGTGCTGAAGATACTACTTTAGGAGAGTCAGGAATGAAAATTGTCAACAAACTTTTGATCATCTGAGTGATATCACTAATAAGATGCAATTTATTGGTGCTGAAGATATTACTGATCATGAGACTGTGAAGAAGTTGCATCGGTCCCCAAACAGTTCATTTGATACCCAGGCGTTGATGATAAATGAGAGGCCTGACTTCAAAAGTATGAACCCGTTATGGAGAGGCTAAACAATCATGAAATTTGAACCTCAGGAAATTACTGATCATGAGATCGAACACCAATTAACCAATCTGGACCCCAAGACTAAATAATTTCAGGCGAGCATCGTGCCTTTTATCAGAGAAGCGTCAACAGGGGCCCAAAACGTATGTGCCGAGGAGTCCCCGGAGGCCGCCTCATTCGCCACCCCTTGACATAGCTCTGGGTATGGCACCCCGTGCGCTGGTGGTCGTGGACAATGTCTACTCCATCGTTAAGTGCGGTTGGTCTGCATTGGTGTTGATCATTGGCACCAGCTCGACTCGAATCAGACGGTGATGATCAAATAGTACATATGCAGAGAATCCACATTTTCCATGCATTCTGCACATCTGTACTATTTGACCATCGACATCCATTCGAAGATGACCGGTAAGCATTTCAGCAGCGATCTCCGCTCGACCCTCGGGCGTGAGCATCTTATGCTCTGCCGGACCATGCCAACGACAAGATCAAAAGGGTGAGGAGAGAAATGGGGAGTGGAAACGGCACAGACGCAAGGGAGAGGAGTAAAACGAGGGCACCTACTCTGGCCACCATTTTTTATATAGATGTCTTTGGTGACTTGGCTGGCAAGCACAAGCCGTGATATGAATGCGCTCTCAACAAGCCTGAGGAGGAAGCCAATGGAAAATATCTGAGGCCCTTCCCAGTGCTCCACGGTGTATAGGTGCTAAGCATGCCACATAAGCAAAAAAATGACATGGCACAACAATTAAGGAGGAGAGAGAGCACTTTAGTGACCCCAGGAAGAACCAATGCCAAGCGCGTGAACCTAGGCAAACCACTTAAATGAAACAACTTGACCAATGGATGAAAGACTTTAGGTGCTCACTCATTAAATATAGTGTGCTTAGCAACAACAAGTTAAGCACCTATGCATTGGAAAGTTGAGTTGCTAAGGTATTTAATGCACTTAGCACCTCATCTAAGCACCTTTGCATTGGAAGAGGTCTGATGTGACTGCCCCGTTGGAGTGAATAATCTGATGGACACTGTAATGATTGGACTGGATTTAGGGGGTCCTCCCAATGCACCATTGGCATGTTTGGGGTACTTGGCCGTCGATTTATGGTGTACTGGAAATATCTGCTAATTGATGTTACATTGTGTAAAATTTTAGCCAATAGGAAGTGATCGAGGACAAATCATCCTCCATGGACAGAAGGTATCCCCTTTCCTTATATTGAAACACCCATGTAGTGTTTGCTCCGTGTGTTCTCATTCCTAGCGGTTTTACCAGAAGTACACACATTGGAAAAGACAGGCAGTCATCCATGCCTAAATTGTTGTTCGATTACCCTACCTAGTCTTCTTTCTGGACACCTCGGGCTTGTTCAGGATTTGCAACGCTTAACTGTTTGGCTACCCTGTCTAGTTCTCTGTGTGCCTGCTTGATAGCTTCGCCCTGTCAGGTAAGCTACCCGGATGGTAAGAAGTCCAGGCAGCAGTGCGGACCCGTCGATGCACCTGACTGTTGAACGTTGTCGGCACTACCTGTTTGGCGGAGCCCATTTTTTCGTTGTTCTTGCGCTTTGGATATGGTGCATGCATGTTTCAGATCGGCACCTGATCAGTCCTACTCTGCCCGTGCGTCTGTTCAGCGCTTTCGTCCTTTGATTCAAAAATTAAATTAATTAAAGAAGTTGTATGTAGGCTGGTTTGAGTCTATGACATTGATACGTTGGCATGCGTATGCAACCAATGTTCAGTTTTAGCGGTCAAGATAATGCATGCAAGTCCTTTTTCACACGAAGTAATAATAGCATGCATACATATATAGTACTCCCTATGTTCCTAAACATAAGTCATTTTAGAGTTTCCCATATGGACTATATACCTAGCAAAATAAGTGAATCTACGTTCTAAAATATATCTATATGCATCCGTATGTAGTCCCTTGTTGAGAATCTCTAAAAAGACTTATATTTAGAAATGGAGGGAGTACATGATTATTTTTAATAGCCTATTTTGATGTGTGCTATTGTGGCCGTCTGCATGCCGTATTGATTGACCTGGCCGAGACCGTGGGGGGTTGAGTCCACAAGACCACCGCTCGTGTGTAGCGCAATGCATACTCCCGCCGTCTGAAAATACTTGTCCTCGAAATGGATGAAATGGATGTATCTATAACTAAAATAAGTCTAGAAACAACCATTTCGAGGACAATTATTTCCGGACGGAGGGAGTACATCTCTACAAACCAACTATGACAGACTTGGAATCCCAACAGCTCAGCATGGTCGTCCATCTACAATCCCAGCGGCATCCAACAGCCCTATGAAAATCACAGCGTCAAATTGAGCAAATAACAATGTCGGGCACCCATTACACGCTCAAAATGAGCAAGCAACAATGCACCCATTACAAAGCTGTCATATCAAGGCAAAGGGCCGGTTTATCCTCATTTTCACACTACATGTATGCCCCGGATATGCCAGGAGGGCTCTGAAAAGGGCGAGGACCTCGCACGTTCTTCCAAATGGTCATTGGTGACCCTGAAAAAAATTGAGGTCAACGGAGCAAAGGGTACCACACTACCTTCACAAAGCGGACGTGTCCCCTCGATAGCTTGATCATGACGTGGCCCTGACCAAATTCTTGTAAGTTATTTGTCTGTTTTCGGTTCCTCGTGGTCATGTGACTTATTATAACACACACAAAGAGGACAGTCCAGATGAAATCACCCCATATGAAGAAATCTAGGTGTAGACGTTTTTGGGCTACCAGACATGATAGATGCATCAAATCATGCGAGTAAGCGTCAGAACCACTTATCCTTTTGCGTTTGTTCTTATTCTTAATATGGGTACAGTAGGGGGTGAGAAGACTACAAGGCAATAACTGAAGGAAATATGCCCTAGAGGCAATAATAAAGTTATTATTTATTTCCTTATTTCATGATAAATGTTTATCATTCATGCTATAATTGTATTAACCGGAAACATGATACATGTGTGAATGCATAGACAAAACAACATGTCACTAGTATGCCTCTACTAGACTAGCTTGTTAATCAAAGATGGTTATGTTTCCTAACCATGGACAAAGGAGTTGTTATTTGATTAATGAGGTCACATCATTAGTAGAATGATCTGATTGACATGACCCATTCCCTTAGCTTAGCACACGATCGTTTAGTATGTTGCTACTGCTTTTATCCATGACTTATACATGTTCCTGTAACTATGAGATTATGCAACTCCCGTTTACCGGAGGAACACTTTGGGTGCTACCAAACGTCACAACGTAACTGGGTGATTATAAAGGAGTACTACAGGTGTATCCAAAGGCAGATGTTGGGTTGGCGATTTGAGATTAGGTTTTGTCACTCCGATAGTCGGAGAGGTATCTCTGGGCCCTCTCGGTAATGCACATCACTGAAGCCTTGCAAGCACTACAACCAATGAGTTAGTTGTGAGATGATGTATTACGGAACGAGTAAAGAGACTTGCCGGTAACGAGATTGAACTAGGTATTGGATACCGACGATCGAATCTCGAGCAAGTAACATACCGATGACAAAGGGAACAACGTATGTTGTTATGCGGTCTGACCGATAAAGATCTTCGTAGAATATGTAGGAACCAATATGGGCATCCAGGTCCCGCTGTTGGTTATTGACCGGGAATAGTTCTAGGTCATGTCTACATTGTTCTCGAACCGTAGGGTCCGCACGCTTAAGGTTTCGATGGCGGTTATTATGAGTTTATGTATTTTGATGTACCGAAGAAGTTCGAGTCCGGATGTGATCACGGACATGACGAGGAGTCTCGAAATGGTCGAGACATAAAGATTGATATATTGGAAGCCTATGTTTGGAGTTCGAATGGTTCGGTAAAACGGAATTTCTCGAGTACCGGAGGTTACCGGAACCCCGGAGGTAAATGGGCCTCGGTGGGCCTTGAGGGAGAAGAGGAGGGGCGGCCAGGAGGTGGCGCGCCCCTCCCCCAGTCCGAATAGGACAAGGAAGGGGGCGCCCTCTCCTCTTCCCTCCCCAAACCTAATCCAACTAGGAAGAGGGGAGTCCTACCCGGTAGGAGTAGGACTCCTCGGCGCGCCTAAGCTAGGCCGGCCGGCCTCCCCTCCCTCCTTTATATACGGGGCAGGGGGCACCTTGGGACACACAAGTTTGATCTTTAGATCGTTCCTTAGCCGTGTCGGTGCCCCCTCCACCATATTCCACCTCGGTTATACCGTCGCAAGCTTAGCGAAGCCTGCGCCGTGAAACATCAAGATCGTCACCACGCCGTCGTCTTGTGGAACTCTCCTCGACACTCGGCTGGATCGAGTACGAGGGACGTCATCGAGCTGTACGTGTGTCAAGAACTCGGGGGCGGAGTAACGGCGCCGGATCGGTCGGATCGCGAGGAGAATGTACGACTACTTCCTCTACGTTGTGATCGCTTCGCCGGGTCTACAAGGGTATGTGGACAACACTCTCCCTCTCGTTGCTATTCATCACCATGATCTTGCGTGTGCGTAGGAAAATTTTTGAAATTACTCGTTCCCCAACAGTGGCATCCGAGCCTAGGTTTTATGGTTTGATGTTTGGCACGAGTAGAACACAAGTGAGTTGTGGGCGATACAAGTCATACTACCTACCAGCATGTCATACTTTGGTTCAGCGGTATTGTGAGATGAAGCGGCCCAGACCGACATTACGCCAGACGCTTACGCGAGACTGGTTTCACCGCCACGAGCACTCGTTGCTTAAAGGTGACTGGTGGGTGCTGTCTCTCTCACTTTAGTTGAACCGAGTGTGACTACGCCCGGTCCTTGAAGAAGGTTAAACGAGTCTATTTGACGAAGTATCGTTGTGGTTTTGATGCGTAGGTGAGACTGGTTCTTGCTTAAGCCCGTAGCAGCCACGTAAAATTTGCAACAACAAAGTAGAGGACGTCTAACTTGTTTTTGCAGGGCATGTTGTGATGTGATATGGTCAAGACGTGATGCTATATTTTATTGTATGAGATGATCATGTTTTGTAACCGAAGTTATCGGCAACTGGCTTGAGCCATATGGTTGTCGCTTTATTGTATGCAATGCAATCGCCCTGTAATGCTTTACTTTATCACTAAGCGGTAGAGATAGTCGTAGAAGCATAAGTTTGGCGAGACGACAACGATGCTACGATGGAGATCAAGGTGTTGCGCCGGTGACGATGGTGATCATGGTGATGCTGCAAGATGGAGATCATGAAGCACAAGATGATGATGACCATATCATATCACTTATATTGATTTGCATGTGATGTTTATCCTTTTATGCATCTTATCTTGCTTTGATTGACGGTAGCATTATAAGATGATCTCTCACTAAATTATCAAGAAGTGTTCTCCCCGAGTATGCACCGTTGCCAAAGTTCGTCGTGCCCAGACACCACGTGATGATCGGGTGTGATAAGCTCTACGTCCATCTACAACGGGTGCAAGCCAGTTTTGCACACGCAGAATACTCGGGTTATACTTGACGAGCCTAGCATATGCAGATATGGCCTCGGAACACGGAGACCGAAAGGTCGGCGTGAGTCATATAGTAGATATGATCAACATAAGATGTTCACCATTGAAAACTACTCCATTTCACGTGATGATCGGTTATGGTTTAGTTGATTTGGATCACGTGATCACTTAGATGACTGGAGAGATGTCTTTCTAAGTGGGAGTTCTTAAGTAATATGATTAATTGAACTTAAATTTATCATGAACTTAGTACCTGATAGTATCTTGCTTGTTTATGTTTGATTGTAGATAGATGGCTCGTCTGTTGTTCCGTTGAATTTTAATGCGTTCCTTGAGAAAGCAAAGTTGAAAGATGATGGTAGCAATTACACGGACTGGGTCCGTATTTGAGATCATCCTCATTGCTGCCTGAAGAGTTACGTCTGGATGCACCGCTAGGTGACAGGCTGATGCAGATGCAACCGACGACGTTAAGAACGTCTGGCGAGCAAAGCTGATGACTACTCTATAGTTCGATGTGCCATGCTTTACGGCTTAGAACCGGGCTTCAACGACGTTTTGAGCGTCATGGAGCATATGAGATGTTCCAGAGTTGAAGTTGATATTCCAACAGAATGCCCGGATTGAGAGATATGAAGTCTCCAATAAGTTCTATAAGCGCAAGATGGAGGAGAACAGTTACATTAGTGAGCATATACTCGTAATGTCGGGTACTACAATCACTTGACACAATTGGGAGTTAATCTTCCGGATGATTGTGTCATTGATGAATTCTCAATCACGCCACCAAGCTACAAAAGCTTCAGAATGAACTATAATATGCAAGGGTTAGTGAAAACTATACCGAGCTCTTCGCAATGCTAAAGGCTGCGGAGGTAGAAATCAAGAAGGAACATCAAGTGTTGATGGTCAATAAGACCACTAGTTTCAAGAAGAAAGGCAAAGGGAAGAAGAAAGGAATCTCAAGAAGAACAGCAAGCAAGTTGCTGCTCGGGAGAAGAAACCCAAGTCGGCCCTAAACCTGAAACTGAGTGCTTCTACCGCAAGCGACTGGTCCTTTGAAGCGGAACTGCCCCAAGTATTTGGCGGATAAGAAGGATGGCAAGGTGAACAAAGGTATATGTGATATACATGTTATTGATGTGTACCTTACTAGAGCTCGCAGATAGCACTGGTATTTGATCTGGTTCTGTTGCTAATATTTGCAACTCGAAGCAGGACTACGGATTGCGAACACGGCAAAGGACGAGGTGACGATGCGCGTGGGAAATGGTTCCAAAGTCGATGTGATCGCGGTCGCACGCTACCTCTACATCTACCTTGGGATTAGTTTTAGACCTAAATAATTGTTATTTGGTGCTGCGTTGAGCATGAACATTATATCTGGATCTTGTTTGATGCGAGACGGTTATTCATTTAAATCGAGAATAATGGTTGTTCTATTTATATGAGTAATATCTTTTATGGTCATGCACCCTTGAGGAGTGGTCTATTTCGATGAATCTCGATAGTAGTGATACACATATTCATAATGTTGAAACCAAAAGATGCAGAGTTGATAATGATAGTGCAACTTATTTGTGGTAATTGCCGTTTAGGTCATATCGGTATAAAGCGCATGAAGAAACTCCATCTTGATGGACTTTTGGAGTCACTTGATTATGAATCACTTGGCACTTGCGAACCGTGCCTCATGGGCAAGATGACTAGAACACCGTTCTCGCACGATGGAGAGAGCAACAGATTTATTGGAAATCATACATACAGATGTATGTGGTCCGATGAATGTTGAGGCTCGTGGCGGATATCGTTATTTTCTCACCTTCACAGATGACTTAAGCAGATATGGGTATATCTACTTAATGAAACATAAGTCTGAAACGTTTGAAAAGTTCAAAGAATTTCAGAGTGAAGTTGAAAATCATCGTAACAAGAAAATTAAATTTCTACGATCCGATCGTGGAGGTGAATATTTGAGTTCGAGTTTGGTCTACATTTGAAACAATGCGGAATAGTTTCGCAACTCACGCCACCCGAACACCACAACGAAATGGTGTGTCCGAGCGTCGTGTCGTACTTTACTAGATATGGTACGATCTATGATGTCTCTTACTGATTTACCGCTATCGTTTTGGGGTTATGCTCTAGAGACGGCCGCATTCACCTGAATAGAACACCGTCGAAATCCGTTGAGACGACACCTTATGAACTGTGGTTTAGCAAGAAACCAAAGTTGTCGTTTCTTAAAGTTTGGGGATGCGATGCTTATGTGAAAAAGCTTCAACCTGATAAGCTCGAACCCAAATCGAATGTGTCTTCATAGGATACCCAAAGGAGACAGTTGGGTACACCTTCTATCACAGATCCGAAGGCAAGACATTCGTTGCTAAGAATGGATCCTTTCTAGAGAAGGAGTTTCTCTCGAAAGAAGTGAGTGGGAGGAAAGTGGAACTTGATGAGGTAATAGTACCTTCTCCCTTACTTGAAAGTAGTTAAATCGCAGAAACCAGTTTCGAGACACCTACACCAAGTAGTGAGGAAGTTGATGATGTTGATCATGAAACTTCAGATCAAGTTATTGTAGAACCTCGTAGATCAACCAGAGTAAGATCCGCACTGAGTGGTACGGTAATCCTATTCGGAAGTCATGCTACTAGATCATGATGAACCCACGAACTATGAAGAAGCGATGGTGAGCCCAGATTCCGCAAGATGGCTTGAGGCCATGAAATCTGAGATGGGATCCATGTATGAAAACAAAGTGTGGACTTTGGTTGACTTGCCCGAGGGTAGGCAAGCAATAGAAAACAAGTGGATCTTCAAGAAAAAGACTGACGCTGACGGTAATGTTACTGTCTATAAAGCTCGACTTGTCGCAAAAGGTTTTCGACAAGTTCAAGGGATTGACTACGATGAGACCTTCTCACCCGTAGCGATGCTTAAGTCCGTCCGAATCATGTTAGCAATTGCCGCATTTTATGATTATGAAATTTGGCAAATGGATGTAAAGACTGCATTCTGAATGGATTTACGGAAGAAGAGTTGTATATGATGCAACCGAAGGTTTTATCGATCCAAAGGAGCTAACAAAGTGTGCAAGCTCCAGCGATCCATTTATGGACTGGTGCAAGCATCTCGGAGTTGGAATAAGCGCTTTGATAGTGTGATCAAAGCATTTGGGTTTATCTACAGACTTTTGGAGAAGCCTGTATTTACAAGAAAGTGAGTGGGAGCTCTGTAGCATTTACGATATTATATGTGGATGACATATTGCTGATCGGAAATGATATAGAATTCTGGATAGCATAAAGGGATACTTGAATAAGAGTTTTCAATGAAAGACCTCGGTGAAGCTGCTTACATATTGGGCATTAAGATCTATAGAGATAGATCAAGACGCTTAATTGGACTTTCACAAAGCACATACCTTGACAAAGTTTTGAAGAAGTTCAAAATGAATCAAGCAAAGAAAGGGTTCTTGCTGTGTTACAAGGTGTGAAGTTGAGTCGACTCAATGCCCGACCACTGCAGAAGATAGAGAGAAAATGAAAGATGTTCCTATGCTTCAGCCATAGGCTCTATCATGTATGCAATCTGTGTACCAGACTGATGTGTGCCTTGCTATAAGCCTAGCAGGAGGTACCAAAGTAATCCGAAGTGGATCAACGGACAGCGGTCAAGAACATCCTGAAATACGAAAAGGACTAAGGATATGTTTCTCATATATGGAGGTGACAAAGAGCTCATAAATAAGCAGTTACGTTGATGCAAGCTTTGACACCGATCCGGACGATTCTAAATCGCAGACGGATACGTATTTACACTAAGCGGAGCAGGCTGTCGGTTGGTGCAGTTCTAAACAAAGCGTCGTGGCGGGATCTACATGTGAAGCGGAATACATAGCAGCCGGAAGCAGCTAATGAAGGAGTGCGGATGAAGGAGTTCATATCCGATCTAGGTGTCATACCTAGTGCATCGGGTCCAATGAAAATCTTCGTGACAATATGGAGCTATTGCCTTAGCGAAGGAATCCAGATTTCACAAGAGGACCAAGCACATCAAGAGACGCTTCAATTCCATCCGGACTTAGTCCAGACAGGAGACATAGAGATTTGCAAGATACATACGGATCTAAATGTTGCAGACCGTTGACTAAGCCTCTTCCACGAGCAAAACATGATCAGCACCAAGACTCCATGGGTGTTAGAATCATTCTTGTGTAATCTAGATTATTGACTCTAGTGCAAGTGGGAGACTGAAGGAAATATGCCCTAGAGGCAATAATAAAGTTATTATTTATTTCCTTATTTCATGATAAATGTTTATCATTCATGCTATAATTGTATTAACCGGAAACATGATACATGTGTGAATGCATAGACAAAACAACATGTCACTAGTATGCCTCTACTAGACTAGCTTGTTAATCAAAGATGGTTATGTTTCCTAACCATGGACAAAGGAGTTGTTATTTGATTAATGAGGTCACATCATTAGTAGAATGATCTGATTGACATGACCCATTCCCTTAGCTTAGCACACGATCGTTTAGTATGTTGCTACTGCTTTTATCCATGACTTATACATGTTCCTGTAACTATGAGATTATGCAACTCCCGTCTACCGGAGGAACACTTTGGTGCTACCAAGCGTCACAACGTAATCGGGTGATTATAAAGGAGTACTACAGGTGTATCCAAAGGCGATGTTGGGTTGGCGTATTTGAGATTAGGTTTTGTCACTCCGATAGTCGGAGAGGTATCTCTGGCCCTCTCGGTAATGCACATCATGAAGCCTTGCAAGCACTACAACCAATGAGTTAGTTGTGAGATGATGTATTACGGAACGAGTAAAGAGACTTGCGTAACGAGATTGAACTAGGTATTGGATACCGACGATCGAATCTCGAGCAAGTAACATACCGATGACAAAGGGAACAACGTATGTTGTTATGCGGTCCGACCGATAAAGATCTTCGTAGAATATGTAGGAACCAATATGGGCATCCAGGTCCGCTGTTGGTTATTGACCGGGAATAGTTCTAGGTCATGTCTACATTGTTCTCGAACCGTAGGGTCCGCACGCTTAAGGTTTCGATGGCAGTTATTATGAGTTTATGTATTTTGATGTACCGAAGAAGTTCGAGTCCCGGATGTGATCACGGACATGACGAGGAGTCTCGAAATGGTCGAGACATAAAGATTGATATATTGAAGCCTATGTTTGGAGTTGGAATGGTTCGTAAAACGGAATTTATCGAGTACCGGAGGTTACGGAACCCCGGAGGTAAATGGGCCTCGGTGGGCCTTGAGGGAGAAGAGGAGGGCGGCCAGGAGGTGGGCGCGCCCTCCCCCCAGTCCGAATAGGACAAGGAAGGGGCGGCCCTCTCCTCTTCCCTCCCCAAACCTAATCCAACTAGGAAGAGGGGGAGTCCTACCCGGTGAGAGTAGGACTCCTCCCGGCAGCCTAAGCTAGGCGGCCGGCCTCCCCTCCCTCCTTTATATACGGGGCAGGGGGCACCTTGGGACACACAAGTTTGATCTTTAGATCGTTCCTTAGCCGTGTCGGTGCCCCCTCCACCATATTCCACCTCGGTTATACCGTCGCGAAGCTTAGCGAAGCCCGCGCCGTGAAACATCAAGATCGTCACCACGCCGTCGTCTTGTGGAACTCTCCTCGACACTCGGCTGGATCGAGTACGAGGGGCGTCATCGAGCTGTCGTGTGTCAAGAACTCGGGCGCCGGAGTAATGGCGCGGGATCGGTCGGATCGCGAGGAGAATGTCGACTACTTCCTCTACGTTGTGATCGCTTCGCCGGGTCTACAAGGGTATGTGGACAACACTCTCCCCTCGTTGCTATTCATCACCATGATCTTGCGTGTGCGTAGGAAAATTTTTGAAATTACTACGTTCCCCAACAATAACAACTTTAAAGTGGCAAATTGGCAAAGTGGTGGTAATTAGAGAGTGGGAAGGAAATTGAGGGCATCGAAAGGGCGTTAATTCGACAGTGGGTAGGGGAGAATGGGTTAGAAAATTGGGGAAAAATAAAATCCAATAAATAAACATAAATGCAATGAAGAAAATTGAAAATTCCTTATTGCATTAAGAAATAGTTGAGCAAAAAAAGATGCAAAGTGTTTCGGGGCTTACCGGACATGATAGATGCATCAAATCATGCGAGTAAGGTCGGAACCACTTATCCTTTTGTGTTTGTTCTTATTCCTAATATGCTTACAGTAGGGGGTGTGAAGACTACAAGGCAATAACAACTTTAAAGTGGCAAAGTGGCGGCAATTAGAGAGTGGGATGGAAATTGAGGGCATCAAAAGGGCATTAATTCGACAGTGGGTAGGGGAGAATGGGTTAGAAAAGTGGGGAAAGAATAAAATGCAATAAATAAACATAATTGCAGTGAAGAAAATTGAAGATTCCTTACTGCATTAAAAAATAGTTGAGCAAAAAAGATCAAAGTGTAAGCTGAGTGTCCTATTTCGGGAACTCGGCTTCTATTCCATGTACTCGCACATCTAGCAAGCACCCTCGGCTTAGAGAGCATGCAGTCACACAGCCGTCAAGCACTTCCGTGATGGCCACATGGCAAAAACTTTGTTGAGAAGGAACTCTAAGCCGAGTGCTTTCTCGACGCTATGCCGAGTGTTTTTATGTAATTTAAGGTTCTTTTTCTTATTCTTAGCTTAGTTCCTTCTACGCCGAGGTCAGTATTTGTGCCATGCATTTTAGGGTTTGGTGCTCGGTGTACACGTATATAAGCGGACTACCCGTGAAATGACACTCGGCTTACAGTCATATACTAGGCAACTTTGATTTTCCTGTAGTGATTACTACCTGGCTCATATTGTAAAAAAATATATCTCCTCTTTTGTGAAAGCTATCTTCTTCGTCCCCCCTCAAGTCTAAATCTTAGCTCCGCCCATGCCTATGTTTATCACCCAGAAAGTCACAACATTGGATTTCTTTCTGTTTTTTTGTGGGTCTTGCAACTGGCTACATTTGCAATCCAGCAATATATAATTTAGTGTATTTGGCATGCATTTCCTTTGAGTTTTCACACAACACATCCATGGCGTAGAAGAATAGTTCCTAGGTTCTCTCAAATCTAAGCGTGGTGCAAAGCAATGAAAGCATGCATATTCTGCATTTTTGTGTTCCTGTTTTTTTTTCGGGAGTATATTCCTGTTTTTGGATAGTTCTATGAATCGAAAAGACCCAATAGAAGTTACCATTGGGGCAAAACATCCATACCAGTGAGTCCACTCTCAAGATGGCTGGCACTGCAACTATACTATGGTAAGGTGGGGATATATTAGTGCACGCGCGTTTGCATGGTTTTTGTGATAAATACTCCATCTGTTCCTAAATATTTGTCTTTTTACTGATTTTAAATGGAATACCACATACGGATGTATATAGACATATTTTAGAGCGTAGATTCATTCATTTTGCTTCGTATGTAGTCACTTCCCACTTGTTGAAATCTCTAGAAAGACAAATATTTAGGAATGGAGGGAGGGTATTACATGTTCATGCATGTGACAGAACCAACCATTTCAGTCATGAATAATTGATATGGAGAATTGGAGATACAGGAATAAAAATCCCAAGAAGCGTATCAGATCTTGGTGGTAGCAACAATTCTTATGTCTCAGAAGGAATTCTCCTAGCAAGTGTGGAGCAACGGGATGTCCGCATACGGGCCATTAAGCACCCCGTTGGCGATGACACTGTATGCCTTCTCTGTCATGTGAACCTGGTCCCAGTTGGCAAACCTAGACGGGTCACGGCAAACCTTCGCGTACCGGTCACACGTATGGCCGGTGCCGTAGGGCCCGTTGCCACCACAGCATGCCATGATATCCATCTGCCATGGTGTTACTTCTAGAGCTGAAGCGCAGTGTCACATCCAGCGCATCGCGCTCGGCTAGAGGCATAGTACTTCTATCGTCGCATCCGTGTGAGGTCGCGCTAGACAGTTCCGTCCATGACTTACGTAGCGATCCTACTTGAGCATGGCTGATCGAAGTCATACCGTTGAAGTTAGTCATGGCAACTTGAGTTGTCATGACGTGCTCTGATACATTTCATGCAGTTATGAGCTAGAATCTTGCGTCGGGCTGCACTAATCAGCAAGTCGAGAGCTTAGACATTTGGGTGCTTCATTGATAAGAGGTCGAATGAATAATTATCGTTAGCTGGTTCATGCGAGCGAATGGCATAGTCGACTATCGTGACTGGCCATCTGAACGTGCCTATCATGTTTGACTGTCAGTGCTGAGATGCTCAAATTAGATAGCCATTACCGGATCTACATTGTGCGCGAATTGACAGTCGAGTGCAATGCAATTTCTACATGCATAAATTGCATCAATAATCACGTACATTGAAACTGGCATTAAGATAAGATAAGAGATGGACACGGGGTAGCGGTATGATCAAGTTGATACGTATAGGAACTGTTACGAGGTACTCGACATGTCTATCAGTGTTAATCTACAGATTGAATCACTGGCTTTGCATCTAACTCTGACATGTCGAGTCACATCAGTGCTAGCCTATTTCTAGTGAAATCCGTGTGACATATGCTTTCGATAATTATCAAAATTTCAATGATGTCATTTTTATCATCAGGCAGAAATCATAGGTCAGTCCCATTGTTACCATGCATTATGCATGCAACTTGTTCTTTGTCGTCGAACTCGCATAGGCATCTGCTCATGGTGATTCGTCCGTAAGTATTGACAAATTACTCATAGCTACAACTCAACTATCATACCATCTAAAGATGAATTGTTGGATTTTACTGAAACTTACTAGTTAATACTTAGTATATTACTGTGCCATGTTCAGCTTGATTAAGACAGCATTCAGTACTCAGATTTCGGTACTTTTCATAAGTTGACCTTCCATTCGACTTCACATGATCTGATCATCTAGCGTCAACTTGGATGCTAGCATGGCATGCACGCGTGACACGACCGACATGTTCCACTCGTAGCATGGTAGAACATTAGACATGTCACATTAGCTTATGGACTGAATCGTTATAGTATTCCTGACCAATTACATGCCAATTGAATTACGTTTGGATGCTAAGATTTTGATTCTTACCTCACAGTACAACTCTAATCTCGCTGCCATATTTTATCATACCTTAGCGACATTCTAACATGATTACTGGTAGTAGTCGACAATTGTACCGTATGATAACATGGTTATCATTAGTACGTAATACAGGATCGAAATACAGTCTCAAGTCCGTTGACCAGTCATTCAAATCACAGTCTAGCTATGTATTATCATGTGCGTTCAGTTACGCTTGATCCTTATCGATCTTCACTGGCCATTACATGTGACTAAGGACAGTGCATAGTAGCTTTTCCTATCTAGATATTCCTGCTTCTGATCTACTTCGCAGATTTTACGTGTGCGTAACGTACGCGCTCATTGATCCCAATCAGCATCATTACTACTCTGGATCTTCATATTTCCGACTGCTTATTTCGACTCTATCTCCTTTGTTCATTCTTCGTTCAAGGGCTAGTGCAAATTTCATGGCCCCGCATAATACAGTAGCTATCGTCTTGTTCATTCTGTCTGCTACAACCGCTCATATGCCGTTAATGTGAGTTCTAAGATTCTGCGTCAAGATCCTATGTTACTCAGCCTGACATCTCTGAACAGCAGTCCATGCCCAACGCTCACCTAAGATGCAGACGTACTCCTATTCGCTGCCAACATAAGCTAGAAAAGGCCCTGTACTGGCGAGTAAAGTCTTCATCCATTATCTCCTAATCCTCTCGATGCCTTCTCCATCCGACTCCGCCAGATCTACATCAACTCATGCTCCCACACGTTCCATCATGCGTCGCATTCCACAATGTTCGTACCTCATCGGATCAACTGCTCACAGATCTCCGCTGTTCATTAGACACTACTCTGTAGTCTTCCTAACAGCTGGTTCTCTGCTAGGGCAGTGGCTGCACCGTGGTACGGTCTCTGCCTCTCGGCTGAACCGTAGAGCTATCGATCGTACAAGTCAGTCGATCTGCATCGTGAGCCAATGTGTTGTAGCCAATGGAGACCTACCCTAAAGTATGTTTGCGACGTTAGTGATTTCTGTGCTAAGTCTGTATTGACTCTTGCAGTGATGAAAGATCTATCGAATAGGCACATTAGGGGCTGATGCATTATTGTTGAAGAGCTCTGTGATAAATCTTCATGCTTCTTCTGCTTTTACTTTGCTAACATCTTGTGCAATAAATTGCTGTTCGATTGGCCGGTCATTGTAAGCTTTTGCGCTAATTGCAAGCTGTACCTATATTCTGCATTCATTAGACCTCTGGCATCAAGCAATATATTCGTTATCCTTTATGAGTGTCACACGAGCTGGAGTATGTTGCTATCTTGGGCGTGGGACTCCAAGCTCATCTTGCCACATAAACTGGGCCGCCACTCACACTCCTGGGTGTCTTCTTGCGCTTCGCGCCGCCACCCAAATGTAGCATTTTAGCCTGTTGTTGCCTCATTGCCGGTATTAGAACCTCTAGGTTTGAACTTGAGTAGGTTAATAAAAGACATACAACCTTGGCAAGAACGATGTTCAACAGAATATATGACCCGTTGAACCGTAGCGCTGACAGCAGGGGCGGATGAACACTAGCTAGTGGGGGGCTAGGACCCCACTCAAGTTTTTGCCCTACCTGTACATCTCCGATACACGCTCACCAAGGCCCCAAGTCAGTCGGCACAGACTGCTGCTCGCACTCCCTTTGAGCCAGGTTGAAAACAAAAGGCCAGAAAAAATTGCCAAAGGCAATTTTTCAGCAGCTTACATGTCCCTGAATCTTTTTTTTGAAAGAAAAAGGTGGCTGAGTGCCAACCTTATATTTCAAAACAGGTTAAAAACCTGTGAAAGTTACATGGTACATGTTACACAGTCTTGTGAGGTGCACCCAGGTGCAAGATCACAAGCCAGAAGAGAAGGGTAAAGGAAGGAAGACTACAGAGGCAAGGAGGGGGCAACAACAGCCGATTTACAGATTAGCCAGTAATCATATTACACCAGGAGAGAAGATCATATTTGTCTTGCTGCTTAATAGCCCTGTAGCTCCATAGTTGAAGGAGATCAGCTGCATAGTACTTGGTATATGTCTCAGACCATAGCTTTGAATAAAAAACTCGATCATTGCGGGCATGCCATGTAGTGACAGCGCAAGCAGCAAAAACTACATTCCATGTGCGCCTGGAGTGCAACCGCCTGCCGGCAGCTTCGACAAAAGAGAGGATGTCAGATGATGCATGCGCCAAAGAGCCCAGCCCGAAGGTGTTCCGTAAAACAGATGCTGCCCTGCAATGCAACACAAGGTGCCCAACGCTTTCCAACGCAGGGCAAGTATCGCAGTCGGCAAACGGAACAATGGCGTGCCAGTTCTTCCAGAGCATGTTGTCCCTGGTGTTTAGCCTCCCCCTGAAGGCCAGCCAAAGGAAAGTTCTATGCTTAAGAGGTATTAACGAATCCCACACCCAGGATGCTGCTGCGCACTTGATCCCTCTGAAGGTGAGCAACTGGTAAAAGTAACTAGTGCTCATGTGGTTCCCTGTTACTGACGGAGATCGAGCATCCTTGGCTGTATCATCAGGGGCCACCTCTTGGAGAAGAGCATGTAGGACTGCTAACTCTGCTGTGGCTGCCTGGGTTAGGTTGGGATGAAGCTGCAGCACCCAAGAGCCATGCCTAAACTGTGACCGAACAGAGCAGTTTGGCCTTCTGGCAAAAGAGAAGAGCATCGGGAAGACCTGCCTCAACCTGCCGACCTGAAGCCACTTATCGTGCCAAAAAGAGATTAAGTCTCCAGGGCCCAGTACACATCGCGACGAGTTGATCACCAGAGGAATGAACTCCTTGAACCCTCTCCACATGGCCGTGTCCCTGCTACCAGCACTGTGAGGCACATCTCTCTTGCAGTACTGTGTGGCAAACCATTGGTAACACGGAGCCTCTGAAGATTGCAGAATTTTTGTGACAAACTTGCATAGCATGGCCTGATTATGTGCTTGCAGGTTTCTGACTCCCAGACCCCTAGTTGCTCGAGGAAGAGTAACCTTGTCCCATGCCACAAGGCATTGACCCCCTTTGACCTTGTTTTTGCCCTGCCAGAAGAAAGCTCGCAACAGACTGTCCAAAACTTCGATGGATTCTTTGGGCCAGGGGAAGCATGACATGAAAAAACTCGGTATGCCAGCAAGAACAGAATTGATGAGGGTCAGCCTGCCACCCATGGAAAGGAAGGTGGCCAACCATCCGGATAGTCTCCGATCCACCTTGTGAATAACGAGAAGCAGCATGCCATGCGTGAGCTTGTGCAGGGATAGTGGTAAGCCAAGGTACGTACAAGGAAAGGCCAATACAGGGCAACCAAGAAGCTCTGCAATCTCATTAGCCACACTTACATCCATGACTCAAAAGTAACTTGAGTAATTTCCTCCAAATAAAAACAAAAGCAACGATTAAACGCAAGCCAAAATGACGCCGGCTCAAACTCTTGGATGACGATTCAAGCTTTTGGGCATTAGACTTTAATTATGAAGAAACTTGTTGTGACGACTGGGTGACTCACCCTCCGTACCTCCGCCACATGCAGTCACCCAGTCCGGAGTATGTCGTGCGTCCGGCACCTGCTGCTCCGCCGCCAGCCAGCCGGCCATACTTCCTACATACATCGACATGGCACTAGGCTTTGTAGGTCTGCATCAATGTCATCCCCATCACGCCAATTCCGGCTCTAGGTTTCCTTGACTTTGGTTGATTCATTTATTGATATGATGTTTATTCATTTGGATTTCTCCTAGTTCATGTAAAATAAAATGCAAACATGCAGTTCATATTAGCATAGTGGTACCAGGGTTTTGCCTACTGAATCCCAAAAATACCAAGGGGGAGTGAGAAACGCTGTTACCATGGTTACCGAGACATTCCGTGCAGAAACCGTTCAATTGTTTTAAATGAACTTCAAATTCAAATTTAATTGAGCTCGATATACGTACATGTCATTCTCATATTAGTCCGTAACTGGCTAGTGTGGCACTGGTTGTCTTGCCTGCCATTTCATGCTGAGGTGGCGAGTTAAATCCTTTGTTAGGCTGAATGTTATTTAAACACGTTCAAGAACCCATAGGATCTCTCTCACAAATATAGACTTGAAGCAAATAGATATGAAATACAAATGATTTGTTCAATAAGAACTTTACTAGACCTACCGGGAAATGCTACGCAAATTAATTTACCACTCTAGAGAGTCTTGCTTCGGTATTGAGGATAAAGTATACCCAATTTCATATGTGGCACGAACGAACTGTATCGTAGACGTACACAACCCCGCTCGTCACACAAACCCCTCCGTCCAAGGTCTGGCTTGAACTCCCAACAAAAATAGGTGCATAATTAGGATTTGAACTTCCAACCTCTTGGTTTACTTCCAACAACTGTAACCAATTGGGACAGGTCACTTGTAGTGTCTGGTTGCTTCTTTTATCTTCTTTTTGTGCATCTCCTCAGTCTACTTTTCTTCTTCTTTTGGTTTTGTTTCGGCTTTTTTTTCTTCGCACTACCAAGGAAAAGCGTAGCAGTAGCGCTGGTTTTTGGCGTAGCAGTAGCACGTGTGCCAGCGCTACTGCTACGGCGCTACAACTAACTTGTAGTAGCAGCGTTGGTTCTGCACGCGCTACTGCTAGCCCTACCTAGCACTAGTGTGTGCTGGACCAGCGCTAGTGCTAGATAGCTGCAGCGTCGCCCGCAAGCCAGCGCTGATGATGAACACGCGCTGTTGCTTGCTGTTAACCTGTGCTACTGCTAAAATTAAATGTATTTTTTTCTGCTGCGTATTTGCGATGTAATACAGTTTTTGTACAATAGTAGTCTAATCTTACCATAAACTTAGAATATTCTCATCATATCATACACATAACAATCTCATCATGTCATCACATCATCCAGAACAAATTATGTTGTCTCTCATCATCGTCTCGATATAGCGATACAAGTTAAGTAATATGTCTCGAATACAAGGAACTGTATGTTCATCACATACACATGTTTCATCATGTATATCTGAACTAAGATATAGAAGATAAGTGTCAAGGAAACGACACCTATGGGATCACGGGGATCCCTTCTATGGTTGGCGGGGAGCAGGAATACACAAAGAGCAGGTCTGGTGATCAGCACGAGGGATTTTTTCCCAGGTTCGGGCTACTGAGGAGCGTAAAACCCTTGTCCTACTTTGAGCGTATATTTGGCGTTCTTGAGTTCTAGACTAGCTGCGATGCATGCCCCGTCCAAAAAGTCCGAATCCTTCTTCAGTATGCCTCGGGCCTCCTTTTATATGTCAAAGCGGTCACCACAGTGGCACACAGGAGGTGTAAAGTAGCTACAGTGTACGAGCTTATCGCTGACATTTTAGGACAAACGCATTAATTGCGCTGCTTACGTGCCCTCCAACTTTATCGGGGATGGTAATATAACCCGTCCCGTCCGTTGCCGCCTCACCCTGCCTTGACACGCGCCCAGGCTAACGCGGCATGCATTGCCAAGCTGACTAGCTGGCCACTGCACTGGCGCGGTGGTAGGATCTTCACGAAGATCTGCATGCCACATCACAGGTGTTTGCTTAATTGGCCGAGGATCTGCATGCCGCCACTCAGGCGTTTGCCTAGTTGGCAGGTTGGTCACCGTGCTGGAAAGGCCGTGGGGTGGCGAAACCTTGTCGGGTGCGGGCCCAGCCGTGACCACGCAACTGTCCCCGGCAAGGGCCTTGCCGGGGGTCTTTGTATTCTGGTCTCCACGTAGACTTGCATGCCAACAGTCTTCACAAAGCTCTGCATGCTACTATGCATGCGCCCCTGAGTTTGGCCTTGATGTTGTTGATGGTGTCATAGCTCTCAGCTTCAAGGGTGGTGGCCTTGCTGGTGCTTCGCAAGCCGCGCCGGCAAGGCCCTTGCCGGGGCTACGTAGGTCGCCCGGGCAAGGGCGCTGCCGGGGGAGGTCTAGCTTGTCTTCTGCCCTTTATTCACTGGCTTGAATGTTGTCTTGGTAGTCTTGTACCTTACCTTTTACTGCCCTGCCAAGCCTTGCCACAGGTGTGGCGACGACTGCCCGTGCCTAAGTAAGGAGTATAGAAGGGCCCATACTTATGTACACCGACAGGAGCCCCCGGGCCTGGGCCACACATGAGCACGAAGCTTTTATGGGGCAAGCCCGAAACAGTGCGCGGGCACGCGTGGTGGAGATTAACCGCTGCAATCTTTTCGTCAGTTGCGCTTCCCCACAGTCCACATTGAGTGCGTGCCATGGGGGTCGTGCGTGGAACGGTCGCAACACGTTTGCGATGCCTCGCATTGAATAGTAAAGAGGCAACCCGTGTCTTTCCGCATAAAAAGATGAATCCGCAGGGGCGCTGCTCATTTACGGAGTAAACTCGCGTCGTGGCTTCCATGGCGCCTGCACCCCATGATCATGGGGTGGAAAATGGTCGTCCAACTTGTCTTTATGCTTCTCGCTTGTCCGCCACGTGTCCTTCATGCCTTAGGAAGGGTAGGCGGTGGATGCAGAGGGCACAGACATTAACGTCGTGGTGGGAAATCGGGCATCGCTGATTGGAGCAGCGGGTCGGTCCTGATTCCCCGCGCCTCTGGAGGCCGTATTGGTTGAGCGGGGCAGCCACCCTTGGGTTGAGAGGCCGGGTCCTGGCCCTGCCCTTCTATAAAAAGGGGGAGGGATGGTGTCTTTCCACACTCACCTCCTTCCTCCCCTTCCTGCTTGGTAACCTTCTTCCGCTCGCCATGGTGAGAGGTCGCGCTGGTGCTCCAATGGTGGCGACGAGGGCTTCTGCTCGACAGCTTGTCCCCCTTCTCCGGAGATCACGGCGGCGGAGCCCACTATGAGAGGGAGAGGGAGGGGGCGAGGCCGAGGTCGCTGCAGCGCTCGGCGGCTCCTGGGAGCTCAGCAGGAAAGTACTTGCCGGGGCCTGCCTTCCTTCGTTTATTCTGTCCTGTCGATAGTTCAACGTATGGCTGAGTTAATTGGAGCGCAAAGGTTCCTGGTTCCGCAACTTGAGGGCAGCGCGTTTTGGCAAGTCGTTGGCAATGCTATTCTCTGCTCGAGGAACATGCTCTGCTTGCAGACTGTCAAAACGCTCCTCCAACTTCCTCACTTCATCTACATAGGCTTCCATCAAAGGGCTCTGATAATCTTTGTTAACTTACTTGACGAAAAACTATGAGTCACCTTTGATGATGAGTTTCCTGATTCCAAGGTCTGCCGTGATCCTGAGACCGGCAAGCAGTCCCTCATACTCTGCAGTGTTGTTTGTTGATTTCTCCCAGGGAAAGTGCATCTGGATTACATACTTGAGGCGCTCTCCGGCGGGTGCAACGAGTAGCACACCGCCACCAGCACCTTGCAGCGAGAAAGCCAATCAAAGTACATAATCCAATCACGGCTCGTCTCCTTGCCGGGAAGGGTGGTCTCTTGAATTTCTTCATTAGGCGTTGAGGTCCATTATGCTATGAACTCCGCCAAGGCTTTGCTATGAATTGTCGAAGTGCTTTCAAGCCTGATACCAAAAGCTTGACAGTTCCAACGCACACTCCACAATCCTCCCGGTTGCATCTGGGTTGTGCAAGATCCGTTGCAACGGGAGGCGAGTGACGACGGTGATCTCATCTGCTTGGAAATAGTGACGCAACTTTCTTGAGGCCATAAGATGGCCGAAAAACAACCTCTGCATACTAGAATATCTTGATCTAGACCCCTGCAAGAGGGAGATGAGAAAGTAGACTGGGTGCTACATCACCTTCTTCTTCTGTTTCACTTCGCTTGCTTGCACAGATCTTGCCTTGCCGGGATCAGGCTCTGCCAGGGGACCTGGCTCATCATCTGACAGCCTCACCGCCATCGCTGCTTCTTCCTCAACTTCTCTTTAGTGCGGCACTAACCACTTGATTCATCGCTGCTAGATATAGCAGCAACGGTTCTTGCGGTTTAGGCGTGACTAGTATTGGCGTAGAGCAGAGGCACCTCTTCAAATCTTGCAGCGCTGGCTCCGCTTCTGGAGTCCATTCCATTGGACCCGCCTTTTTCAAAATTTTGAAAAAGGGTAGGGCGCACTCAGCAGATTTGGAATGAACCTACTCAGAGCAGCAACGCAGCCAGCAAGCCTACGTACATCCTTGACTCGCTTTGGCGCCTCAATCTGCTCAATCGCCTTGTTCTTGTCGAGATTTGCTTCAATTCCGCGTTTATATACAAAGAACCCAAGAAGCTTGCCGGGTGGGATGCCGAACACACACTTCTCAGGGTTGAGCTTGAGGTTGATCTTGCACAAATTTGCAAATATTTTCTCCAGATCTTGCATGAGCGTGGCCTTGTCCTTGGGAGGCATAGGATGAAGATGGTCTCTCTCAAACAACCCTGCAACCAAATAACAAAGAGTCTCTTGTGTCCCCAACACACCCAATACAATGGTAAATTGTATAGATGCACTAGTTCAGCGAAGAGATGGTGATACAAGTGCAATATGGATGGTAGATATAGGTTTTTGTAATCTGAAAATATAAAAACAGCAAGGTAAATAATGATAAAAGTGAGCGTAAACGGTATTGCAATGCTAGGAAACAAGGCCTAAGGTTCATAATTTCACTAGTGCAAGTTCTCTTAACAGTAATAACATAACTGGATCATATAACTATCCCTCAACATGCAACAAAGAGTCACTCCAAAGTCAATAATAGCGGAGAACAAACGAAGAGATTATTGTAGGGTACGAAACCACCTCAAAGTTATCCTTTCTAATCGATCTATTCAAAAGTCTGTAGTAAATTAACACGAAGCTATTCTTTCTGTTCGATCTATCATAGAGTTTGTACTAAAATAACACCATAAGACACATATCAACCAAAACCCTAATGTCACCTAGATACTCCAATGTCACCTCAAGTATCCGTGGGCATTATCATACGATATGCATCACACAATCTTAGATTTATTCAACCAACACAAAGAACTTCAAAGAGTGCCCCAAAGTTTCTACCGGAGAGTCAAGACGAAAACGTGTGCCAACCCCTATGCATAAGTTCATTGAACCCGCAAGTTGATCACCAAAACATACATCAAGTAGATCACGTGAATATCTCATTGTCACCACAGATAAGCACGGCAAGACATACATCAAGTGTTCTCAAATCCTTAAAGACTCAATCTGACAAGACAACTTCAAGGGGAAAACTCAATTCATCACAAGAGAGTAGAGGGGGAGAAACATCATAAGATCCAACTATAATAGCAAAGCTCGCGATACATCAAGATCGTATCACCTCAAGAACACGAGAGAGAAAGATCAAACACATAGCTATTGGTACATACCCTCAGCCCCTAGGGTGAACTACTCCCTCCTCGTCATGCAGAGCGCCGGGATGATGAAGATGGCCACCGGTGATGGATCCCCGCTTCGACAGGGTGCCAGAATAGGGTCCCGATTGGTTTTGGTGGCTACAGAGGCTTGCGGCGGCGGAACGCCCGATCTATTGTGCTCCTCAATGTTTTGGGATATATGGATATATATATATAGGTGAAAGAAGTCGGTCAGGGGAGCCACGAGGGGCCCACGAGGGTGGGGGCGCGCCCAGGGGGTAGGGCACGCCACTGACCCTCGTGGCCACCTTGAAGCTTCCCTGACGTCCACTCCAAGTCTCCTGGATTGCTTCCGTTCCAAAAATAACCCTCCTGAAGGTTTCATTCCGTTTGGACTCCGTTTGATATTCCTTTTCTTCGAAACACTGAAATAGGCAAAAAAAACAGCAATTTGGGCTGGGCCTCCAGTTAGTAGGTTAGTCCCAAAAATGATATAAAAGTGTTTAGTAAAGCCCATAAACATCCAAAACAGGTAATATAATAGCATGGAACAATAAAAAATTATAGATACGTTGGAGACGTATCAGAGGTCCCCGTGCCACCTACGGGCAGCACGTCTCCGTCCTTGGATGCGGTGGGGCGCGGATCGTCATCGCGGCTGCAAACGATGCCGCTCGCCTGGTTCCTGGTATCAGAATGATGAGGATGGTCTTGATACCCTCCGCCACCAGTGTCTGCCCCATCGCCTGTTCGTGCTGGCGCGGGCAGACCGGCTCTGGACGAACCGATCGCCGTGATCGTCTTCTTCTTCAGAGCCATGTTGATGAAGAGATTGACGTGCTAACCACTGGGCCAGATTTGCACAACCTTCTCCCCCTACCTGGCGAGCCAAAGATGTCGGGGAAAGGCACCTATGGGATCACAAGGATATCTTCTACGGTTGACGGGGAGCAGGAATGCACAAAGAGCAGGTCTGGTGATCAGCACGAGGGATTTTTACCCAGGTTTGGACCGCTGAGGACCGTAAAACCCTAGTCCTGCTTTGAGCGTATATTTGGTGTTCTTGACTTCTGACTAGTTGCCATGCATGCCCAGTTCAAAAAGTCAGAATGCTTCTCCAGTACGCCTCGGGCCTCCTTTTATATGTCAAAGTGGTTGCCATAGTGGCACACAGGAGGTGTAAAGTAGCTACAGTGTACAAGCTTATCGATGACGTAGTAGGACAAACACATTAAATGTGCTGCTTATGTGCCCTCCAACTTTATCAGGGATGGTAATAGAACCCGTCCCGTCCGTTGCCGCCCTGCCTTGGCACACGTCCAGGCTGACGAGGCATGCAGTGCCAAGCTGACTAGTTGGCCGCTGCGCTGGCGCGGTGGCAGGATCTTCACGAAGATCTGCATGCCACCACGCAGGTGTTTGCTTAGTTGGCCGAGGATCTGCATGCCGCCATGCAGGAGTTTGCCTAGTTGGTAGGCTGGTCGCCGTGCTGGAACAGCCGTAGGGTGGCGAAACCTTGTCGGGTGCGGGCCCAGCCGTAACCACGCAACTGTCCCCGGCAAGGGCCTTGCCGGGGGTCTTTGTCTTCTGGTCTCCATGTAGACCTGCATGCCACCAGTCTTCACAAAGCTCTGCATGCTACTACGCATGCGCCCTTGAGACTTGGCCTTGACGTTGTCGATGGTGTCAGAGCTCTCAGCTTCAAGGGTGGTGGCCTTGCTAGTGCTTCGCAAGCCGTCTCGGCAAGGGTGTTGCCGGGGGAGGTCTAGCTTGTCTCTGCTCTTTATTCACTGGCTTGAATGCTGTCTTGGTAGTCTTGTACCTTACCTTTCACTGCCCCGCCAAGCCTTGCCGCAGGTGTGGCTACGACTACCCGTGCACATGTAAGGGGTACAGAAGGGCCCGTACTTATGTACACCGAAGAGTGATCACTATGAGCAAGAGCGTGATAATGTAGTTGTTCTTGAGGCGCCAGTTCCTTTCCCTCTTTTGCGCTAGCGTGAACCTCAAGTACCTATCTTCCGCTTCGGCTCTGCTATCGAACCCTCTATGGCTGCCGCCCGGGAACCTGTACACCTCAGCCTGACACTCTGGCCACTCGTCTTACACACCTAGAACCTTCCCTCTGTACACGGCATAGCACTTCTTCGCCATCGATGATCTACGTACCTGCATCGTCACATGATGATCATCAATAATATGCAACATAATATAGAGCAACAAGAAGAGACAAAGTTAGCAAATACAAGCAACATATCATAAACATAAATAACGAAGTTCATCGTACCCAAAAAAATTAACTAGAATGATTTACGCTAGTTGAGGAGGACGGTTTACATCACAAAGTTTGGTCGTGCATAAATTCAAAGTTTCTTCATAGAGAAAGTAGCGACTAAACGGACACATTGTCATCGTCAAACACTCCAACATGCCGTGACATCTGTCCAAATCAGGGAGGAAGGACCCGATCTGCGTGAAAGGCTTTACGTTGAGACACTGAGCTGTTGTGCATGTTCGGACGTCAGCCCACACTACCTTCACAAAGCGGACGCGTCCCCTCGATAGCTTGATCATGACGTGCCCCGGACCAAATTCTTGTAAGTTATTTGTATGTGTTCGGTTGCTCATGGTCCTGTGACATATTATAACACACACAAAGAGGACAGTCCAGATGAAATCATCTCATATGAAGAAATCTAGGGGTAGACGTTTCGGGGCTTACCGGACAGGATATATGCATCAAACCATATGAGTAAGGGTTGGAACCACTTGTCCTTTTGCGTTTGTTCTTATTCTTAATATGGGTACAGTACGGGGTGTGAAGACTACAAGGAAATAACAACTTTAAAGTGGCAAAGTGGCGGTAGTTAGAGTGTGGGAAGGAAACTGAGGGCATCGAAAGGGTGTTAATTCGACAATGGGTAGAGGAGAATGGGTTAGAAAAGTGGGCAAGTAATAAAATGCAATAAATAAACATAAATGCAATGAAGAACACTGAAAATTCCTTATTGCATTAAGAAATAGTTGAGCAAAAAGATGCAAAGTGTAAGTCGAGTGTCCTATTTCGGGCACTCTGCTTCTATTCCATATATGTCGCACATCTAGCAAGCACCCTTGGCTTATAGAGCACACCGTCACATAGCCGTCAAGCAGTTCCGTGATGGCCACATGGCAATAACTTTGTTGAGAAGGAACTCTAAGCCGAGTGCTTTCTAGTGTTTTTATCTAACTAGCACAAATGCCCGTGCGTTGCAACGGGGAAGATAATTGACATGTTCATGAAAACATCCATAGGACAAGGCAACAATAACTAAGCGGTGTCATCCGGTGCAGCAGGGAGGCGCACACTGAAAGCTAGCGAAAATGCATATAAATCATACTCCCTCGGTTCCTAAATATAAGTTTTCCTAGAGATTTGAATATGGACAACATACAGATGAATATAGACGTATTTTAGAGTTTAGATTCACTCATTTTGCTGAGTATACTAAAAAATAATTTATCATTCAAACAACTTTGGATGAAGCAAACCTATAATGAAAGCACTCAAAAGTATGAAGGGCCATGAATGATGTCCAAACAACGGTTTAGTGCTCCTGAAATAAATTGTCCTAAATTCCAAACTTTCAAAAGAAAATCATTAAAGAACTGAAAAAGATTGAAAGAAGTGGCCATGGATGCACAAGTCACATAAAAATCATAAGAGTGACGCTGCTAGCACACTGCACTTGAACAAAATGGGCATCACAAGGCATCATTCTTGAACACTATGAATTCCGGTTGGATCAAACTAACAACACAAAAAATAAAAACCATATAGTCACTACCATAGAAATCCAGACCAAATTGTCAAGAAGTGGTACGATGGCAAAAGTCCATGTTGAGAGTTACAATAGAGCATGCTACGTCAAAGTTATTCATAATCTGATCGCATAGAATCTAGTACTCATGTTGTAATTAATCGACGAGGTACATCTTTTGTTTCCGTTCCGAAAAAAATACTTGTGGTGTACGGCGGCGTATCATAGAATTGATGAAGCACTGTCGCTGAATTCATACTCTCCTTTTTCAGAAAAACATATCAACATCTCCTACGCAATTGTACTGCAAAAAGAAGTCCAGAGAACAAGAGGATTTCATGATTTGTATTGAACATATTGTATATTGAGTAATTTTGCAATAGAAAGCCAAAAGAGAATCTCATCTAGAAAATATTATAGAAGAAATAATAAATAGTGAGTTCAATTTGCAAGAATTCTAAAATACAGATCATATTCTATCTAGCTGCCGTATAGGGAGGAGTAGTAATCAGCGGCAACAACATAGAATCAGCGTCACGAAGGGATACCCAGGAAGCCATATTATCATGCACGCGAGCACCACACAGACAGACGCACGCGAGCCACGCAGCGGCGGGCAAACGCACGCAGGTGGAGCACACACGAACACGCATGCAGAGCACGCGGTGAGCTGATGAACCCGGATGTCGGCGAATCAGGCCTGCCTCCTCTTTCATGAAATTTCTCCATCCAGGTAATTCCTCTTGCTGCGCAACACCAGACACGCACGCAGAACACGCCCGACACACTGGACACACACACGACACCCAGCACGCAGACCACGCCCGAGACACATGCATACACGGCCACGATGTTGGACACGCATGCCGCTGGCCAGCACGCGTGTGCACATCGTACACCCGGCCGACCCGAGAGTGCCGCTGCATGCCGCACACGTACAACCACTGTCGCCGCCAGATCCTTGCAACATATAGGGGGAAAGGCTGTAAAGTGAGCGGAAGATGAAGAATACCTGATCCACCGCCGACGCCCTCAATCTTCGCTAATGAACTCGATGGGTGCTCTCCAGCGGAAGACGGAGATCCTCGACTCGTGGCTCCTGACGGCTCGTCTGCTGAAGGTGATGGCCTAGCCGATCCACCAGCGCTCTTGCTTGGCCTCTGTCTCTATTTCTCTCGACATCGAGATCTCGGTCTGATCTATTTATCTCTCTGTCTTTCTCTCGACTTTAGCAACGGCGAGGCGGGCTCAAAATCATGGATGCAGGCGTCATGGCGCGCATACTGGCCAGAAGAGCGTCCGTGCAGCTGCCGCTCTATCCGTTCTCGCATCCGTTCGGGTCGCCGCGGTCGGGCAGCCGCCGATTCATTCCATCTCGCAATCACCTGAGCCGTCACGGCCGCAACTACGGTTTCGTGGTCTATCCTCTCAACCGTCGCTACATAGCCGTCTCTCGATCTCGCTGGTTCATGGCGACTTGTAACCTTGAGAATCGCTGGAAATCGAAGGGATTAATTTAGATTTATAGTCCCATCTGGCTCTATCTGCTCCTCCTCGTTTGCCGCTGGATTTACCTCTTTCTTTCTTTTTCTCGAGGAAATCTCTCCCTAATAATAAAGCACGGATTGGGTCTCCGGGTTCACCGTCACAATACGCTTTCTTCTCATGTCATAATACGCTTTTACAATTTGTATGGACAAAATCATAATATAAACGAGGTGGTACTAATAATAAAGCGTGGGTTGCAGTTTTTGATTTTCGCCAGCCGCCCCGTGCTTCGTGCGCATGGGCCTGCCCCAGGCGCCCTGGCCCAGCTCCGTCCTGCGTGAACGCCCAGATCCATAGCCTTTTGGCCCGTTGGTCCAATGTGAGCTTTTGCTATCCCTCGCATGCTCCCTATGTAGCCCAGTTCTGCAGGATTTGGCCCGACTATGTTTCTTCTCTGTCCGCTGCGATTTCTGCCGGTGTTTGTGAAAAGGGAGAAGGTTTTGGTTAATAGATAGTCCCACATCGTCTTCTTGTACTCAATCTCACCAGTTTAAATATGTTTACGAGTTGACGGCAACAAGCAGCGTTGAAAGATTTGGTCAAATAAGGAATCAATGGGCATCCTGAAAGGGTGAGGAAAGAGAGGAGGGAAGAGAGGAGACCGGGTCACAAGGGGAGGGACAAGAGCGGGGGTGAGCTGCACACCGGCGGGGTCGTGCTGCTGCTGGTGCAGATCACCGGGGGGAGAGGGACCGGAGTTGAGAAACGACGCGGGGATGACCAAGTGCGTGCGCAGAGGATGCAGATGATACATCTTGCTGCTGCTTCGTGGACGTGAGAACGCGTGGGGATCCAATGGGCCCGGGCGTGCTGGGCCGGCCGACTGCTGCGGCCGACGGTACAGACATTGGCGAGCAGGCTGCTGCTTCGGAAATTAAAAAATGAATATGGAATAAGAATTGTCCTTAACGAAACAAATGAAGGCGAGAGCAATAGCGAATTGAAGGAGGTGTGGATATTCAATGGCAGGCGTGTAGTGCCCCATTCATATCTTATGAATAAAACGATGTGGCGTCTTTTTCGTGCTTGATACTCGCTAAATTTTTTCTTTCTTGCAACAGAGAGTGTGACATGTTTTCCTTACACTTATAATCTTTACTAAATTTGCGCCAAATTTATAACACATTGAACTTTATATTTGCGCATACAGTTCCCGTTAAATTTATGTCAATTGTTTCAACTGTTGTAACCCGTGGGCACTATACTATTTTTTATATTTATATAAATGGAGGTATAATCTTATTGGTCCTCCCATTTCGTATGTCCATGGCATTTTTCATATTGAGCTAGGCTATTCTAACGTTCATCTGCCCTGGGCCACTTGGCCTCTGCCCGTTGGTCCGTGTAGCGTTCCACAAATAGAAAAAACAGTGCCCTGCCAACCTATCCATGGGACCCGGCCCAACAAATCAAAGCCGCCATCCCGTCTAGGATATGAGGCAAAAATCGTTGACCTCTAAATCGCAACCTGCACTGTTTTTTGTGTTGATCGTGTTAGCCCGCAAAAAAAGGTGTTGATTGTTTTAAACTAAAGTTAAATTTGGTGGTTGTTTGTGTCCTTCACAGACTGGTACTAAACTATTACGATGTAAATCCGGATAACACAAACACAAAGCGCAAGCATTAGATTGCGTTCGCTGGTCTTTCCATGCAAGCGATGCAATTTTGTATTGATTCCAAGCTCAGGTGGAATGTTCGCTGTGTAGTGAACATCGTGACCGACAATTTGTTTCTCCCGTTGCAACGCACGGGGACTTTTGCTAGTATTTATTACAGGGTTAGAGGAGGCCGCCAGGATGCGGAGTTTGATTCCAATTGCTGATTGGCATCTCACGTACACAAAACAAACACGGGCAAGGACATCCGGGCGTCTCAGGAAACTGCGTGCGGACGAGTTCACACGAATTAGTACCACCTCGCTTATATTTTTTAAATTTAACGTGAAAGCGTAAACTTACGGAAAAAAGCGTATTGTGACGGTGAACCCGGAGACCCAATCCGTGCTTTATTATTAGGGAGAGATTCAAGGTTCTTTTCCTTATTCTTAGCTTAGTTCCTTCTATCCCGAGACCAGTATTTGTGCCATGCATTTTAGGGTTTGGTGCTCGGTGTACACGTATATAAGCGGAGTACCCATGAAATGACACTCGACTTACAGTCATATACTAGGCAACTTATGATTTTCCTATAGTGATTATTTCCAGGCTCATGTTGTAAATTATTGTCTCCTCTTTTGTGACAGTTATCTTCTTCGCCGCCCTCAAGTCTAAATCTTAACTCCGCCCCTGCGCATGTTTATCACCCAGAAAGTCACAGCATTGGATTTCTTTCTGTTTTTTGCGGGTCTTACAACTGGCTACATGTGCAATCCAGCAATATATAATTTAGTGTATCTGGCATGCATTTCCATTGAGTTTTCACGCAACACATCCATGGCGTAGAAGAATAGTTCCTAGGTTTTCTGAAATCTAGGCCTGGTGCAAAGCCAGGCCCGGCCCATAGCTCGGGCAAACGGGGCGCTCGCCCTGGGCCCCCCGAAGATAGGGGCCCCAACCCAGGTAGCATTCCTTCTATAGTACGTAACAAGCCCAAGAAATATAGTGAGAAAACAGAGGGCCCGTTCAGCCGTGAGGCAAAAACCATCGTTAATCTTTCTCCTTTTTCTTCTCATCGACTCCTCCACTTCCCAAAATCCAGACCCCCAACACCGTCGTTCCCGTGCGTTTCCGATTCCAAGATCGCTGCCGGCCATTAATGGAGACTAAAGGCTAAAATTCATTCCCCAATCAGCGCTCCTTCCTTTATCAATGTTCTGCTCGTTTCAATAATCCCGTTCCTCCTCTGTTACTCCGGCTCTAACAAGTCCACATCTACCTGCATAGGTCTTCTTCTGCTTTTAGTGGATCTATGTGTGAGAGAGACAGGAGATTAGGAGAACAGGACGTAGGGTTTTACCTCCATCAAGAGGGCCCGAACCTGGGTAAAACATCGTGTCCCTCGTCTCCTGTTACCATCCGCCTAGACGCACAGTTCGGGACCCCCTACCCGAGATCCGCCGGTTTTGACACGACAGTAACACAAAATTTTCAAGTAGCAACCAGTTCAATGGTGTTATTTGTTTTGCAGAGCAAAATGAACTCCCCATTCTTCAAACATAGGAAAGCGAGTTTATGTGGAATTACATTGTTTGATTACTATCATTGTGCAGTTCACTTGATTGATAAATTAAGTTGTACTGTCAGTTTTTAAATCTATGCTATGTGCAAGATATTTACTTTGCTTTTGAAACAGAAAATATTTTGAGCTTTGGAGTCAACAAGGGCCCCTTGTTGCTGTCTTGCCCCAGGGCCCCGTATATGTGTGAGCCGGCCCTGTGCAAAGCAATGAAAGCATGCATATTCTGCATTTTTATGTTCCTGTTTTTTCTTTTTTGCGGGGGTATATATATTCCTGTTTTTTGATAATTCTATGAATCGAAAAGACCCTATAGCAAGTTACCGTTGGGGCAAAACATCCATACCAGTGAGTCCAGTCTCGACATGGCTAGCACTGCAACTATACTACGGTTAGGTGGGGATATATTAGTGCATGCGCGTTTGCATGGTTTTTGTGATAATTACATTCCATATTCATGCATGTGACAGAACCAACCATTTCATTCATGAATACTCCCTCCGTCCCATCATATAGGACGTTTTTGCAAATCAAATTGAACTGCAAAAACGTCTTACATTATGGGACAGAGTAGTAATTGATATGGAGAATGTGAGATACAGGAATAAAACTCCCAAGAAGCGTATCAGATCTTGGTGGCAGCAGCAATTCTTCATGTCTCAGAAGGAATTCTCCTAGCAAGCGTGGAGCAACGGGATGTCTGCATACGGGCCGTTAAGCACCCCGTTGGCAATGACACTGTATGCCTTCTCTGTCATGTGAACCTGGTCCCAGTTGGCGAACCTAGACGGGTCACGGCAAACCTTCGCGTGCCGGTCGCATGGATGGCCGGTGCCATAGGGCCCGTTGCCACCACAGCATGCCATGAGAGGGCTGTCGATGCCATTCCTGTTGGGATTCCTGATGAACTCCATGAAGGCGCCGTAGTAGTCTGCGTAGATGATCTTCACGCTGGGGTTCCGGGACTTGAGCCGGCCGATCTCCTGCTTCAACAGCTGGTTGTGCCTCCGAGAGAACGCGTTGAACCACGAGAGGCAGCGGAACTGGTCGTAGTCCGCAGATTTATTGCTCTTGTGAGTACTAAGGTAGGCGGCACGCACCCGATGGGGAAGTTCCCCGGGACAAGGATCGTCTTAGCGCCGAGGTTGATCACCTTCTGCACGCCGGCTCCGATGCGGTCGATAATATCGGGCATGTACTGGAGGGGCGTGTTTCTGTCCTTGCTGAGCTCAGCATCAAAGAACCAGAAGTTGTAGTCATTGCCCCCAATCTCACCAAAGACGACCAGGGACTCGCTCAGGAGCCTCTTTGTTGCAGCTGGTCACAGCAAACAGAAAGGAGTAAGTTGACCAAGAAGCAAGAACACATGCAGGTGCATGGTGCATGCAGAAATGTCGCGTAATTAAAATATCATAAGCTGACCCCAAGGTATGTTTTTGCATGCATTACGTACCATGTCCTGGAGCAATCCGTGTGAGCACTTTGTTGAAAGCAGCGAGCTGATCGTGGAGGCTCCATGGAAACGGTACACTCAAGTTATACCTGGACTTGAAGTAGTTCGGGTTCAGCGCCATAGCGCCGAACACGGCAAAGTTGGCACCAGTGGGGAACTTCCCGTCTTCTCCTCGGGCAAGCTCGGCGGCAGCAGCGGCAGGCCCAACGCTTGCGCTAACAAAACATCACGAACCAAATTTAGCACACGTACGAAATAGAACTGTTAGAACTCACATACGTGCACATGTACACACCATAGAAGTCGATGATGAGACGCCCATCAGAGGCGCGGCCCGTGGGGTGGTGGAAGTAGGTCTCTCCATAAGGAGGTACCAAGGGTGGACCCAGTGGTCTGTTGCGGACGGTGTATGCGAAGTTGCCAGTGTCAGTGATGGAGTCGCCGAAGGAGAAGATACGCTTGAAGCAGTGGCACGACCCTAGATCAGCGTTGTGCAGCAGGGCAGCAAAGACGAAGAGGACGGCCAAGGAAATGGAGCAGTGGCCATTGGAACTCCCCATCTTAGCTATCTAGCTAAGCAGGAGAAAAGAGAGACGTAACTATGTGGTTGCAAATAGAAGTGTTCCCTTCATCCCCATTTATAGTAGAACGTTATGCCGTCGAATTGTGTATATCAAGTTGTCTATCAATTTAATTAATGATATTTTTAGCAGTGTTTAACTTACTACTCCACAATTCGTTCCCTACAATTATATGTTTGGTGAATTGTTAAGGTATTGCTAAAATTAACTTCTATCCAAATGCAGTCTTTCTGAAAGATAAAATTGGATTTCTATGGAATTCATTCATGCACTATATATGGGCCATCTGATTTTCAGTCAGTTCGCTATTGACTTAAATTATTTAGATTTTCAGTCAGTTAACTATCCACCGTCTGATTGGGATCCAAAGGCCCATCTGTCTTCTTCCTCTGCTTAACAGGTGATGGAATTCTTTGATATGATAGACACTTCTTTTCCGACAAGACTATATGCTGAAACTAATAAAAATCATAGAATAACTTTTGTATTAAAATAAAAAAGAAAGAAAATGAAAAAACTTTAAAGAAATGATGACAAAAACTTGAACAGAAATTGCACATTTTCACAATATGTAAGAATAAGTCTATAATAGTGTATTTTTAAGAAAATATTATAATTTGCAGACATATTAGATAATACTTGCATTTATCTTTGGAGATTAATCGCCTCATCTCATAATGATGGTACCATCTTGCATGAACGTCGAAGATGAATTATGTTACATATTGATATCGCATTTGTACACATACAACACAGACATGCATGGTCACACACGACACACATGCAGTCACCCACACAAGCACACACACGACACCTGTGTACAAAAGCAAACATGCGCACACACATAGATACGAAATACACGCGTGCGTCGCACACACATAAACCCACACACTCACATATACAGAAAAAGAAAGAAAAAAAAAGAAAAAGAAAAATGTCTAAGAAGAAAGAAGAAAAAGACTAAAAGCAAACACACATGAAAAGGGTAAAAGAAGGAAATTCAGTGAACTAGAAAAATATTATGCTCCTCTAATATAGCAAAAGGGAGTATTTATATGTGCATGCATGATTATAGTCATCATGTAAAACGTGTTTGGTGTTGTATGTTTTTTGGACGACGCATGAGAGGATTGAGGAATTGTTTTAACATTCACCTTATTAGATGAGCATATTATGAGAGAACCAGGAAAATAACAAGGAAGTATATTATGACAGATTTGTTTTTTTTTTTGCGGATAATTTGGTTGTTTTTAGAGGTGAGAACCAACCAATGGATGGATGATTAGCAGGGTGGTAGCTCCGCCCATCAAGGATCAAACCCCAGGTTTGAGTTTTGATGTCTCATTATTGCAGATTATTCTTTCAGTTGGAGCCGACATTTTCATCGATTCTGAGGCGTCCGTGGTGATTTTGTCAATATTGAAGCTCCACAACTCCAACCCGCACTTCAATGAGCGATATGTGTGTGTGTGGGGGATACACGACGCTTATGTTGTAATAGGTGTAGAACAAAATGTTTTTAGAGTGACTTTTGTGGCGAACATGGAAAATTGGTATAAAGTAAATTTGCCTCTTTTCAATTCTTTCTTGATGCAGGGTCCCTTTGTTCACACACTTTCCAATGAAATCCATGGTTCATGTACCACTAGTATGAGGTCCCAAACTAAATCTACTTGCCAATATGGAACCCAAAGGAAACTTACCGCCAAATGTGTAGAAACACTTATGAATACAATTGCAAGTACGTATATGTTGTAATTCATATCATGATTTTGAATATTTAAAACACTTGGCATTACAGTTTTTGTACAACGAATGAGGAACTAGTATTGTTGAGGAAGAACATTTTAACTCATCGATACCAGCTCATTAGAAAAAGTTCTCTATCTTGGATGACCATTTCTTCAAACTGCTAGTAGATTGTGCTTTTCTCTGGAGGTTCGACAATAGACCGACTAAAAAAGCTTGTCATCTCCTTAAATGCCCTTACCCCTTCATCTCTCACGAGTGCCAAGGTTTTCTAGGGTTACCTGCCTCCCCCGACGCCGATGGCGGTCTAGCTCATCTCTCATGGCTTTGGGGCTATGGAGGCATGGTGGACCCGAACTTGCCGGCGGGAGGGCTCCTCCATATTTAGATGTTTTTTTAGTTTAGTTAGGGTTTGTGTCCTGTCCAGGAAGGCGAGGTGGCTATAGCTCCCTGATGATGGAATTATATTCTCCCCGCCTAGCTTCCATTCAGGTGGAGGGAATGTGGAGGTGTGTCTCCGATGGATCTCACGGGGTTTGGTGAGTATTTGTCTTCGGTGAATCTGCTTGAATCCGGTCTTTGTTTCTCTATGTTTATGTGTATATAGGTTGGATCTTTCCGATCTACGCATCTCTTCATCTGCGACATTTGCTGTTCTAGTGCGCTAGTTCTATGGGTACTTAGCACGACGACTACACGACTGTCTACTACAACAAGTTTTGGCCAGCTTCAATGAGGAAGGGGCGATGACATTGGCACACCTTCCGCTTGCTCTTGTGCTTGTGGTTGTCACTGGTAGTCTATAGACTTGTATGTATTTTTTTGTCGATTCTAGTGTTCTTTATACTCCCATGATTGTTGATGAATACATCAGAAGTTTTTTCGCAAAAGAAAGAAGAAGAAGAAGTGAAATGGAGGAATATACTTGTTTCATTTCTAATTTGATATCCGTTATGAGTGTTACACGAGCTGTAGTATATCACTATCTTGGTTTTGGACTCCAAGGTCGTCTCACCACTTAAACTGGGCCGCCACTCACACTTTTGAGTGTCCTCTTGCACTTGGTGCCGCCACCCAACTATAGCGTTTCGGCCTGTTGTCGCCCCCTTGCCGGTATTAGAATTCTAGGTTTGGACTTGAGTAGGTTGAAAAAAGGCATACAACCTTGGCAAGAACGATGTTTAGCATAATATATGATCCGTTGTACCGTAACACTGATAGTAGGGACGGACGCACACTATGGCAACTGGGATCCCAGGACCACATTCAAGTTTTTGTCCTACCTATACATCTCCGATACCAGCACACCAAGGCCCCTAGTCCGTCGGTGTAGACTGCTGCTCCCACTCCCTTTGAGTAAGCTGGAAAAGAAGGCCAGAAGAAAATACCAAAGGCCATTTCTGAGCAGCTGATTATGTGTCCCTGAATCTACTCGATTCAAAAAGTAACTTGGGCATTTCCACCAAATAAAAATAAAAACATCGATTAAGCACGAGCTGAAACGACACCGGTTTAGACTATTGGACGTCGATTCAAGCTTTTGGGAATTGGACTTTAATTACCCAATGAAATGAATCGTGAGTTTTGCCACAATTGTTGTGATGATTGGGTTACTCGCCCTCGGTAGCTCGGCCACACGCCTGTCACCCAGTCCGGAGTATGTCGTGCACCCGGTGCCCGGTGCGCCGCCCGCAGCTGACCGGACAGGTTACGCACATCAGTGGTCGGCAGTAGAGTCTGCAGGTCTGCATCAGTCTCATCCCCAACAGGCTAACTCCAGAGCTAGGTTTGTTTGACATTGGTTGATCCATTTATGATATGATCTTTATTATTTGGATTCCTTGTAGTTTATGTCAAATAAAATGCAACATGCAGTTCGTAATAGTGTAGTACTACCAGGGTTTTGGCTACCGAATCTTAAAAAAAAACAAGGGGGAGCGGGAAAAGTGGTTACCACGGTTACCGAAACATTTCGTGCGGATACCTTTAAATTTTTTAAAATGACCTTCAAATTCAAATTTATTTGAGCTTTGTATACATACATGTTATACTCATACTAGTCCCCTAGTGTAGCAGTGGTTGTCTTGCCTGTCATTGAATGCTGAGGTGGCGACTTCGATCCCTGGTTGGGCTGATTATTATTTACAACACAATATATAATTTTATGCCCAAAGTCTGTGAAAAGAAATTACGACCCCTTGGATTCAAACGAGAGACGTAAAGCGTAGCATACTTTGAACGGCCGTTCTTGCCATCAAACCATCGTTGCTTGCATTTTATATAAGAGTTTCTGTTTTAGTTGTCTATTAAAAAATTGGAATTTTATTGTTAATACACCAAGTACTAAGCCCCACAGGTCTCAGCAACATTGCCCACAAATATCCCGCAAAGCGCATACCCACCCGCCATGATACTACTAAGGTCAAAGTCTCACCCGTGGTTGATCTCGCACGAAGAGGATGATAACTGGGCCTTGTAGAATCTCTTTATTCCTTCATAACACTTGAAGGCTCTGAAGTGCCTCCTAACTATCTAAGAAGCGCACATCATACCAAATTCACAGCAAATCAAAGTCACATGGATGAACTCATCAAAATACCTCCGACCAAACATCTTGAAAAACCCATAGGATCTCTCTCACAAAGATAGACTTGAAGCAAATAGATATGAAACACAAGAGGTTTGTTCAATAAGAACTTGGCTAGACCTACGGGGAAATGCTACGGGAATTAATCTACAAACTGAGTTTGAATGCTTAATTGGAAAACCAGGACAGCGGGGCCCACCCTAGAAATCACGGGGGATATGGATTAGTTAGAGGGAATAGTCCATAAGTTTCTTTGGTAAGTAGCCCGTAAGTTTCGCATTTTTTATTCAATAAAGGGAGGAGTTTGTCCTTCAAACCCTGAAGGTCCTGCCCTCTAGGCTTTCATAAAGTGTCACAAAATGGATGGCAACTCGCTTATCTACTCAAGGGGTATGGGTACTATTTATGTAGAAAGCAGAAATTGTCCGTTACTCTGGTGAAGTAACTAATAATCGGAAGTTATGGAAAATCCATGAGTAGAGCCGCACATGTTTATCCTTGCCATGGATACTCTGCATGGCATGTTGCAGTGGGCAGTAGAACATAAGTTGCAATCGGATATTGCTTGCAACCCCAAGATGCCAAGAGCCTCCATTTTTGCAGATGATGCCATTTTGTTCTTTAAGCCGATGCATTCGGATCTTCTGTCCATATCTAGTATTCTGAATCTGCAGGGGAAGCCACGGGACTGAGGATTAATATGCACAAGAGTACTATCACCACCATCCGTTGTGATGAAGTGGTGGCTGCTGCAGTTGAGGAACATTTTCAGTGCAAACGACAACAATTCCCGATTCAATACTTGGGCTTACCTCTCTCCATATACAGATTACGACGTAGCGACCTGCTTCCTCTCATTGACAAAGTTTCAGGGAAAATGAAAGGATGGAAGCCAAAGATGCTGCCTGCGGCGGGGCGCCTCACTCTCACTCGTTCGGTTCTTATGGCCTTGCCAATTCATTTGATGACTGTGCTTCCTATGCCGGCGTGGGCCATTAAAATCATCAATAGGCGTTGTCGGGGGTTCATCTGGAAGGGGGAAGAAGAAATCAATGGAGGTCACTATCTATTACCTTGGTCAAGAGTCTGTTTGCCCTTGGAACTGGGAGGTCTCGGTGTAATTAACCTCAAGTGGTTTGGCATGGCACTTCGTTGCAAATGGCCTTGGTTAAGGTGGGACACGAGTGAGAGACCATGGCAGCTGTTACCGGACACTAATGAAAAGGAGGTTCAGGCCATGTTCAGTGCGGCGTGTCGTGTCAGCCTAGGCAATGGAGAGAGAGCAAAGTTCTGGATGGATAATTGGCTCCCTGATGGTCAATCTATTGCTACATTAGCTCCGGAGCTGTTCTCCTTTGTGAGGAATAAAGAAAAAACTTCTTCTTCGGTACAACCCCCCTAAAAACATCAACGGTCCAGATCGTCCTATACCCCTTCGCTTGAAAACTTAAAAAAGGGTAGGATGGTCTTTGCCCATGCCCCTCCCTCAGTCCCGCCCCCGTGACGTACCCGCGCGGCCGTCGACGTACGTACGTCTACGTTTTTTTTTACTGTGGCGACGTACGGTTTTTTTTCCGTCGGTGGTCAACCGCGCGTCGCCCGGGGAAAGCGCGTCGTGGCGCGTGAACTGCGGCCCGCCGCCCGCCCGTCGCCTCGATTGCGCCCCGCCGCCCGCCCCGTCCGTCGCCTCGCTGCCGCCCTCGGCTGCCGTCGCGTGATTGTTTTCCGTCGGTGGCTGCTGCGTCGGTGGTCAAACCGCTGCGTCGCCCGGGCAAGCGCGCGTGGCGCGTGAACTGCGACGCCGCTTCGCCCTGTCCGTCGCCTCGTCGCCGCCCGCCGCCCGTCCGTCGCCTCGACTGCCTCCCGCCGCCCGTCCCTCGTCGCGCGCGCCGCTCGGCTGCCGTCGCATTGAAAGCATACCGACCCGGCCGCCCGCTTCCCCCGCCGTCTCCCTATAAAAACTCGCCCCGTCCGCCCGTCGCTGCAAAACACCGCTCCCGTCTGCCCTCCCGTCTCCACCTCCCAAAATCCCGTCGGCGACATGTCGTTCCACCGCGGCAGCAGCTCCGGCACCGGCGGCGACGACGGGCCCAGTGCGTGGCCGTCGAGCCTGAGCAAGCCGGAGACGGAGGAGCTGCACCGGTTCGGCCTCCTCGTGCCGCCGGGTTGCCGTCTTCCGCACGACTGGAAGCTCGACAAGGACGGCTACCCGACGCGCGGGCCCGGCGCCACTGCGGAGGAGAAGCGGACCGGCGGCCGCAACAACATCGCCGGCCGTCACGCCTTCTGGGACGGCAAAGACTACGCCGCCGTCATCGGCGCGTTCAGGCTGGCGGAGTCCGGCGTCACGCCTGACCTCGTCGGCGAACGTCGCCACCTTCTTGTCCCGCGGCCCCGTCCAGCAGCGCGCGGCCGTCGGGCTCCTCCAACACCCGCGGCGGCGCCCGCCGATCCCCCCGCCCCGCCGGAGGTGGAACTGCCGCCGGAGCAGGTGGTTCTTCGGGAGGACGGTGACCCGACGATCGCCGGGTTACCTCGTCGCCTGCGCTGCCGGCGGCTGCAGCGGCGGCTGCAGAGGCGGCGGCGGCTGCAAGGGAGGCCGCCGAGCGGCGGCAGCGATCTCGGCGGCGGCGGCGATTCCGCCGATGGTCCCAAGAAGCGCAGCGGAGGCGCCGAGTCGTCGGACGACGATGACATCGGCCGGGAGCGCTTGGCCCAGGTCGGCGACGACGACGGCGAGGCGGTGGTGACGGCGGTGACGTCGGGGAGGTCGTCGATCTGTTGGCTAGCGACGAGGAGGAGGACTAGATTTTTTTCCCCCTAAGTTTGAACTATGTATCGGTTATGTTTGGAAAAACTCGTCTGATATCGGCAATGTTGAATGGACTATGTAAAATATATCTATGTTCAATCTATTTTGTTGGAGTCTTGTTTAAATTTGTCTAAAAAAATTGCTAAAAAAATTAGCTAAATATAAAACGCTTATTTTGAGAAAAATTGAAAATATTCAGACCTATGCATAAAAATGTTCATAATATATTTAAAAAATTTCATCGAATATATATAGGAGAGAATAAGGTATACAATTATCAAAAATTTGTAGAATAAAAAATCATGAAAGCACATAAATTAAAAAAAAATTATGTATATGTTTATAAAAGCGTTTGAAATGTTCAGATTTTGTTTAAATATGTCCATATAGTATAGCCGGTCGATGAAAAAATTGTAATTTTGAAATACAAAATATAAGAAATAAAGAAAAGAAATTAAAAAGGTGATATATTTTAATTCACTAACATTTCCTGAAATTTTATTAAATTCGTTTACACTTATGAATAAGAGAATATTTTTAAATTCATTAACATATATGAATGAATACAAAAATTTTTAAATTCATTAACAATTTCTGAAATATTTTTAAATTACTTTGGAGGGAACCCTGTAGCTTCGACCGAGGGTCCCCTCCGCCATACCGAAGCACCCCTTCCACAGCAAGTACTGACCGGTTTGACGGATTGCACCCAACCACGGGAGCGCGTGTGGGGCCCCACCGGCACCCCACGCCCGAAATGAACGAATCCGACAACGAACGCATACGTTGCGTCACGTCCGGCAGTATTTTGTGGTTTTCGCCGAAAAATTGTAGTAAATGCATACGGACTCGAAGCGGAAATTTTTTGCGTGCTTGCCCGGTAGGGCGCGATATCACGTGGAAAAAAATTGGGCACGTTTGGCGGATCTGGCGGAGAGGTGCGACCGAGGGTCCCTCCGCCATACCGAAGCACCCCTTCCACAGCAAGTACGACCGGTTTGACGGATTGCACCCAACTTCGGGAGCGCGTGTGGGCCTCACCGGCACCCCACGCCGAAATGAACGAATCCGACAACGAACGACGTTGCGTCACGTCCGGCAGTATTTTCGTGGTTTTCGCCCGAAAAATTGTAGTAAATGCATACGGACTCAAACGGAATTTTTTTGCGTGCTTGCCTGGTAGGGCACGATATCACGTGGAAAAAATTGGGCACGTTTAGCGGATGAAGCGGAGAGGTGCGACCGAGGTCCCTCGGCCATACCGAAAGCACCCCTTCCACAGCAAGTACCGACCGGTTTGACGGATTGCACCCAACCACGGGAGCACGTGTAGGGCCCCACCGGCACCCCACGCCGAAATGAACGAATCCGACAACGAACGACGTTGCGTCACGTCCGGCAGTATTTTCGAGGTTTTCGCGAAAAATTGTAGTAAATGCATACGGACTCAAAGCGGAAATTTTTTGCGTGCTTGCCTGGTAGGGCCGCGATATCACGTGGAAAAAAATTGGGCACGTTTAGCGGATGAAGCGGAGAGAGTGCGACCGAGGGTCCCTCCGCCATACCAAAGCACCCCTTCCACAGCAAGTACCGACCGGTTTGACGGATTGCACCCAACCACGGGCGCGTGTGGGCCCACCGGCACCCCACGCCCGACATGAACGAATCCGACAACGAGCGACGCGTTGCGTCACGTCCGGCAGTATTTTCGTGGTTTTCGCCCGAAAAATTGTAGTAAATGCATACGGACTCGAAGCGGAAATTTTTTGCGTGCTTGCCTGGTAGGGCACGATATCACGTGGAAAAAATTGGGCACGTTTAGCGGATGCGGCGGAGAGTGCGACCGAGGGTCCCCTCCGCCATACCGAAAGCACCCCTTCCACAGCAAGTACCGACCGGTTTGACGGATTGCACCCAACCACGGGGAGCGTGTAGGGCCCACCGGCACCCCACGCCGAAATGAACGAATCCGACAACGAACGACGTTGCGTCACGTCCGGCAGTATTTTCGTGGTTTTCGCCCGAAAAATTGTAGTAAATGCATACGGACTCGAAGCGGAAATTTTTTGCGTGCTTGCCTGGTAGGGCACAGTATCACGTGGAAAAAATTGGGCACGTTTGGCGGATCTGGCGGAGAGAGTGCGACCGAGGGTCCCTCGGCCATACCAAAGCACCCTTCCACAGCAAGTACGACCGGTTTGACGGATTGCACCCAACCGGGAGCGCGTGTGGGGCCCACCGGGCACCCCACGCCGAAATGAACGAATCCGACAACGAACGACGTTGCGCCACGTCCGGCAGTATTTTCGTGGTTTTCGCCCGAAAAATTGTAGTAAATGCATACGGACTCGAAGCGGAAATTTTTTGCGTGCTTGCCCGGTAGGGCACAGTATCACGTGGAAAAAAATTGGGCACGTTTAGCGGATGCGGCGGAGAGGTGCGACCGAGGGTCCCTCCGCCATACCAAAGCACCCCTTCCACAGCAAGTACCGACCGGTTTGACGGATTGCACCCAACACGGGAGCGCGTGTGGGGCCCCCACCGGCACCCCACGCCGAAATGAACAAAATCCGACAACGAACGACGTTGCGTCACGTCCGGCAGTATTTTCGTGGTTTTCGCCCAAAAATTGTAGTAAATGCATACGGACTCGAAGCGGGAAATTTTTGCGTGCTTGCCTGGTAGGGCAGTATCACGTGGAAAAAATTGGGCACGTTTAGCGGATCTGGCGGAGAGGTGCGACCGAGGGTCCCCTCCGCCATACCAAAGCACCCCTTCCACAGCAAGTACCGACCGGTTTGACGGATTGCACCCAACTTCGGGAGCGCGTGTGGGGCCTCACCGGCACCCCATGCCCGAAATGAACGAATCCGACAGCGAGCGAACGCGTTGCGTCACGTCCGGCAGTATTTTCGTGGTTAAAAATATGCTATTTCAATTTCTAAAAAAATGAGGCCCGAAAAAAAACCGCCGGTCTTTCGCTAACCGACGCGAATGCGTGCATGGGGCCGCCCCACTAACAACGACGCCGCAATCAGCGCTCGGGCGACGTCGTTAGCCGACGTGCATGCAAAATTTCCTTGTACGTCCGCCCGTCTTGCCGCCGCCGCGATCTGCACCTGCTGCCACCGTACGCCCGTCGCCCGACACTCCAAAACGGCGGCGGTGCGGCCGCGCCGGCCTACCCTGACCTGACCCGTCGCCTCTGCCTCTCCCGCCGTCGCCCCACCGTACATACTACGTCGGTGCGCCCGCGCCGTCTTGCGTCCCCTGACCCGTCGCTGTCGTGTAAGTTTTTTTTTCCACTTCTTTTATACAACGAGGCTCATAGCAGTATGATGGTATGTGACAGAAATCTATTTCATGCAGTATGAATATCGACGGTGTGATTCCATGTTCTGTTCAAAAGTGGGTTAGCCTAGTTGACAAATTGTCACCCAGTCAGAAATTCAGGTTTTGAAAGCGGATATGCAGGGCATGTTTAGAATACCATCGATAAAGATGCGTGATTTTTGCTTCACTTTTTACTCCAAGGTTACAATCCGAGTAGCAAAAATTCATGGTTCAAGAGAGTTCGAAGTATGCTGGATGTAAAGGTCTTATTTCATTAAGGCCGATGATGTGTACTCCATATTTGGTTGGAAAAACAATGGAGTGGATGTTTTGGGTTTCTAAGTAGTGAAGGAGAAAAGCAACCAAAAAATACCTGTTAGTTTTGTTAGCAAGAAAATGGTAAGATCATGATTGATGATCTCATAGAAAAGATTGTGAAGGATAAGAGCACTGATGATGACTTTATTCGGATGACATTTCTAGTTCTCCTAGGAACTATAATTGCACCAGTGTCTCATGAGTACGTTCCGAAAAAATACTATGCCTTAGTGCAAAATATTAAGTTTATAAGGAAGTTTAACTGGAATGCATTCACTTCACGATTCTGTTTATCGGAGATTGGTAAGCTTGTGCAGGACGGCCATGTCAGGCAGTGGCCCCAGGGGAACCTCGCCCTTTTGCAAGTACGTTGTATTTATTAATTTCAACAATTTTGTTATAAAATTTCACGGAAGAACATGTAATTTAATCTGTTCATGTGTTTTGCAGTACCTGTACTGGGAGAAGGTGCAACCAATCACCGGTCCAAAATATGATCCGTTGGCATTGTTGAGCCCGCTGATGAGGAACTGGACGGAAGATATGGCAGTGAGAAGAGATAAATACGACTATGAATATGGTCGTGGTGTTGGGATGGTAATCCTAGTAATCATTTTTTTACATTTATGAAGTAAAGTAAAGTGTGCATATAGTTTTTATGTATAATTATCTTGTTGCACTTGTAGATCGATGACAACATTACAGAGGAGTATAGGCTGAAAAAAATTGCGGAAGAAGAAGCTCAAAAAACCAAGAAAGCTAGTAGCAAAAAATCTAACGTTACTGGAACGAGGAAAGAGGGCAGTACCTCGGAGGCTTCGAGCCAAAAGCCTACTATGGACCGGATTTTGAGTGAGATGAATGAGCTTCGGAAGGAAATGCTTCGTTTGCCAGAGTTATGCGCACAGGTAACACTTGAGCACGTCTCTTTAATGTCCATCACTCAATTGAAGAACTAAGATGAAATGTTTTCTTGCAGAGGATGATTGAGAAACTGAACAAAACCGGCGTCTCCTACAAACCCAGTAACCTGGAAGAGGACGAAGAGAATCTGTACGGAGGCATTAATGAGTCTTCAAACGATGGTGGACGTCCGCAAAAAGAGTTTGTATATCAAAAAGATGATTCAGACCGGTTCCGCACACCTTCCAAAATGAATTTGCAAAAGGATGATAATGGCGTTGATGTAACTTCTCGTGGAAACACACCTTTTTACTGCACACCTGAGTACTGGGATAGTTTCAAGGGTGATATGGATGATCCTGTCCAAGTACCAGAAGTATCAGATGAGAAAGCTGCCACATCTTTGGAGACGGACGAAATCGCATCGCATGCGTCGGTTGGTTCTCAAGGAGTACAAGAGGAAGTGGAGGAGGTTACTGGGAGGCGCAAGCGTAGAGGATCACAACATGTCAAGTCTCCTTATGTGGTCCCTAAACCAAACAAACGTGCAAAACGTTCTGCCAAAGGAAGTAAGTTTTCTGTGTTTCTAATTGTTATTGCGTAATAATTATTTATGTATTTGCGTTTATAAGTATTTGAGTGGTGCGTTACAGAATTGTTCCAAAATGGTGATGTTAACAAATCTGGTGATGAGTATGATGTGGTGAAAGCGTCCATCAAAATGCATGCGCGCATGAGCATTCACAAAAACATGCCAAAACAGAAATTTTCAATGATGGCATGGAAGAAGGTCTCACTTGTGCGGAGAGCTTGTCGATTATTAACCATGAGTGGCTAAGTGGCGGCGTAAGTTAATTTCATATATTGTTTTACAATTGATTCTAAAATGCAATTGTTTAATGTAACACATTATTTATAGGTAATTGATGCATACTCATCATTTTTGGTGGACAAAGTTAATGATGATCATTTCATGTTAACAACTTGGAGGGTACATTGGTTGCTTCACGTTAGACCGGAAAAAAGACCGTCGGTAATGATTATGAAGCGAGTCGCATAGTAATGGACCCGTGAACAGATGTGAGGACGAGTATTTCAAAAAAACAAAGGTAAGTTTGATTGTTAACACGGAACATACATACGATATTATGTCATGATTGCGTTTTATGGTCCTTGTGATGCAGACTTACATTCCTCTAAACAAGGACAATAATCACTGGATTACTGTCGTCATGCATAGCGGAAAAAGAGAGTTTCAGGTTCTTGACTCGTTGATGACCGGAAAACTTGACACTGTTACTAGAGAACTCGTTGAGGACCTGGTAGGTTTAACTTGCAAATGTGCATTTCGTAACATTCGTTTTCTTTAATGCACTGAATGACATGCTTTCCATCATGTTTATTATATCTTTAGAGAAAACAACTAGCAGAAGATATCCAAGAAGCAAATGCAACCGGAATTGTGAATTATCCGGATGTTTCCAAGTGGCCTATTCAAACGTATGACATGCCAAAACAACATGATGGGTGAGTTTTACTTGACAGAATGTTGGTCTTGTATGTACAGATACAAATTTAATCTTCAGTAAATTGTATGCACTAGGAATTCGTGTGGAATATTTCTCCTTCGATGCTTTCAATATTGGGATGGTGACAAATGGACAGGCTTATTTTCACAGGTACGCAAGTCATATTTGGACTACGATGTATATGAACGTTGTGGTAACACCATTTTTTTGCAGACCTCTATTGATGATTCGAGAGAGTTAATGATTGCGCAACTTATCTTTTCGGAAAGAAACAAGCTTGATGAAGTGAAAAACAAAGTTATTCGGATATCAAAGAAGAAGAAATAGATGCGGTACAGAGGAGTTTTGCATGTGCTTTGCGCACTTGCTTATGAATTTTATGTAACAGACTCTGCTTCCGAATAGTTATATGTAATAGACTCGGCACTTTTCCAAAAAATTTAATGTCCACATGATATTTTTTTTGTTTACATGATTTTTTGGTTGCCGAATAGTTATATGTAATCATGCCGTCGTTAAAATTTTGTGCACTAAACTATGGCAGCACACTACGTGTTACTGAAAAATTATTTGACATAAAAAAGCGCCCGTCTCCACAACGTCTCTTAGTAAGCCCGTCGTTATCAAGCCCAACGGGCGACTACAACAGGCGTTTCGGAGGACGCACTGGAAATCAGGCCCAACAAGGGCAGAATCGACTGCGCACATCGACGGGGAAGTATTCAAAGGAGCTCAGTGCAACGACGGGAGCAGAGTATATAAACAGGTCGTCGTCCCCTTCGGCCGTCGAGGTGGGACTAAACTTCCGTCGGCTGCGGGGCGACGTGGACACAGCAAGACGCGACGTGGGCCGGCCCAAAAAGGCAGTGGACGGCACGGTCTTCTCTACTGCTCGACGCGCCGTGGGCCGGCCCAAAAAGGAAGTGACGGCGCGGTCTTCTCGACCGCCCGACGCGCCGTGGGCCGCCCAGTTACCACCGCTGTGACGCCGCGCCAGTGAAACCGACGCAAGTTTAGTCCCACCTCGACGGCAAGGCGGCGGCGACTAGTTTATATACTCAGCTCCGTCGTTGTATTGAACTTCTCGATTACTACCCGTCGACTTGTTGGCGTCGATGCTGCCTGTTGGGCCTGGTTTCTCCACGGCGTCCTCCAAACGCCATAATCGCCCGTTGGGCTTGATAACGACGAGCTTACTAAGAGACGGCTGTGGAGACGGGCGGGCATTTTTTTTCTTTTGTTAAAAAAAATAGTACACAGAGTACTTCTTCTATTTTTGACAGCCGACGGGACTGTAGTAAATACATGCAGAATTCATACAATAAGCTATGAATAGTGAATCTTTATATCAACAGCAATGTTGTCTGAACATAAAAATTGTCACCACAGTATTTTTATTGTAGTTGACAGAAAGTAACAAGTCTGAAATGACAACGGTCCGTACGCAATAATCATGTTTCACACATATAAAGTACTCAACACGAACAAAAATTTAATAAATGTTCTTCATATAAATGGAAGAGGTAAAACACTCGCATCGTCTTCACTTGAGTCTTCAAGCCCAGTTGCTGCACAGAAAAAAATATGAGAATCAATGCACCGATAATGAAACAACAAAACTGACATAAATAAATAATAGACATACTCTTCATTTGTTCTGCATGTGCTCCTGTTATGACCTGAGCCTTTGCATAAGCTACATTTTCGTCCAGATTTCTCGTCAAATGCTTTAGGCCTCTCATTTTTTGTCACATCTGGGCCACCCTTACCGCGACCTCTACTGTTCTGCTTAGGTGCGCCTTTGGTGGAAACATTTACTGGATCACGAACAAGAATATGATCTCGGTTAGGCTCAAATGGATTACTATTCACGAAACTTCGCTGAACATCATCTTCATTTCCTGAACATCCTTATTCACTATAACATCATCCAGAGCTGCCATCAACTTGTCGAATAAGAAAGGATTACTGCATGCGACATGACAGGCTTCTGAAGATTTGATGGTCAACTCACTATATCTAGCTCTGTCCTCACCACTCGACCAACCCCACGCAAACAAATCACTGGTGCGCTTCACTGGCAGTCCAGCTCGTGCTTTTTTTTGAGAATCTTCGCAGGACACAACACTTGGGTATCACAGGTAAGTTCAGTGCATTCAAAACATGAATAATATGCTTGCAAGGAAGCCCTTTGCGAGTCATACTTCGGCAACTGCACTTTATAGTTTCTGCCGAGTTACCTGGCGATAGTCCACATTAAATCTGTGATCCCTGTTATTCTTCCACGCAACCACAAATCTCTGACTATCGGTCCCTGTCAGTCTATCAATTACCTCAAGCTCATGTACCTTCTTCATATCTTGTTGCAACATATAAAAGTTTGCTGCGTGAATGCTTTCGCAGATATCGACTCAATGGCCCGACACTCACCATCCTTTATCGAAGAGTCTGTGATGCCGTGTAGTCATCATAAGCTTCATTCTCACGGAGGCGAACAATACAATTCTCGTAGTGTACAATCATGTCAACGATCGTCATACCATAGTCAAGATGAAGGTGCAGGCTGGAGTTCGACTCTCACTCCTCGATTCTGCGCATACCAAGGAAAAACCCACCAGACAAATATGATGCAGCCCAAAGCGTCCTCTTCCTGTACATCCTATGGAGCCATGTTTTCGTTTTCTCCGTCTGCCATTTGCGCACAAACGCGGCCCATCTCTCCTCAAAAACCTTATGTGTAGTGGCATAGTACAATAATGCCCTAAACTCCTTCAATGACTTGTGGTTGAGGTGTTTCTGCATATTCTTTTCAATATGCCATGAACATAGACGATGCCACACGTCAAGAAGCACCTTCCTAATAGCCCTTATCATCGCTGCATCTCCATCTGTAATAACAGATTTGGGCCTCTTCTGACAGTTAGCTTTCAAGAACGTGTTAAGCAACCAGACATATGTAGCCTCAGTCTCGTCTGAAACAATGGCGCAGCGAATCTGATGAGTGCAACGGTGGTTGTTCAGACCCACGAAAGGGATGAACGGCATTCCATACCTGTTCATCTTGTATGTGCTATCAAGACAACAACATCACCATAGTCTAGATAATCCCGGCGGATTGCGAATCACACCGAAGAGGTTTTGGAGCCTGCCTTCAGCGTCAACCGTGTGCTCAAAGAAGAAGTCCGGATCTCTGTCCTTTCTGGTCAACATAATTCCTACGGCAGTATCAGCATCACCTTGTGCAAGCAATTTCATCTTCTCCCTATAGCACATGTTATACAGCTTTGTCCTCTGAAATGGTGACTTTGCATACGACCCATACCTGCTAACGATGTTGTCAAAGATGATATGTTTTCTTATCCCAGCTCCAGCCATAGCCAAGATCTCAGCTCTCTCAAATGCTTTGATCTGATTATGAGATCGGAGGAAAGGGACTTCGTCCGGTCGTGCAAGAGTGTGGCTGTGATCATCGGAGAAACTGCTGACATACCAAAGATTGAGCTTTTTATCAAGCTTAACTGTCAAATGGGCTTCGCATAAGAATCGACTCTCCGGTCTAAGCCTGCGGGTCCGGCCTTCCATGGTACAGAACTTGGCCTGTCGTTTTCCTGCGGCGGAACAGAGATACCTCCTCAAGCGCGGAGTCCTTGCGCGATCCTTTGAAAATTTAAGCGAGTCCTTCCTGATACTGAACCCACGTTCTCTCGCGTGCTTGTTGTAGAACGTGTAAACCTCGTCTAATGACCTGAATGTCTTTACCATCACTGCCCAATGCCTATCAAGTGACTCCTGCTGATATTCATCATAGCACATGTCAAGGTCAAACTGATCATCATCGCTGTGCTCATCATTCCGCTAGGACCATCAACACCTCCTACAAAATATGACATATAACCTTGCATGTCAATCTCTTCTTATATTCGTACTAACCATAAATAATGTAAAGAACTTACTTGACTACCGCTCACACTACGAGATGCATGGACCTCGCTCTCGGCATTGTCATCATCTATATTATTACGCTCATTGTCACCATTAGCATTTATCTGTGCACATTTAAAGTAACATAAGTGGTCATACAATTTTAATGTCAATCATTTTTCTACAAGTTTTTCAATATACCTGGCTCACACTATCTGCATAAAACTGTTCATCTATATCATATTCCTCATCGTCAAGATCGCCATGCACCTGCATACAAATTTAAAAGGACATGTTAGGGTCAAATAATTAGTTTTTGTTCAATATGTTTTTCTCAACGTTGAAGGTACTTACATTACCACTGCACGATTCATCCCGACTCATATAGTTGTCTCCGGATGTTGGTTCGCATTCAATGACGAGGATCCATTATCGCTACGGAATCATCACCGACGATCCGGTTACTTGCTCCATCTATGCACATACAAATAAGGTGTGAGATCAATGCCAACATTCCACAAAAATCATCGAATACAGTAAATTAAATCAACAGTGACATGACTATGTGGCATGCATACAAATTTGAACATACAAAATCATTATGAGGTCATTAAGAGGTCACTACTCTCTCTCTTATTTACCTAAGTAGGGAATCATTTTGCATTACAAAAATGCACAAAAATGCAATGGACAAATCATTATCATAAAAAAGAACAAAAAAAGACATCCTAACCTACTGTGCGCCGTCGAGGGGTCCTCGCCTGGGGTCGACGCCGATGTGTTGCTGCCACCGACGTCGTGGAGGGCGCGTACCAGGACAAAACGGCGAGCGAGCGCTGGGCGTTTCACCGGCGACACGGCGTGTGGTCACTACGGACGCCGTCGGTGCTAGCGACTAGGCGGGCACGTCGGGGTCGACGTCGTGACGGCGGTGGGATGGCGGCGTCGATGCCGCTTAGGGTTTTCAAAGGCGGGATGGGGTGTCGGTTTCACGGCGCGTGGCTGACTACGGACGCCGCCCGACGTCGTGACGGCGATGGACCACGGCGGCGTTGATCCCGCTAGGGTTTCGTACGTGGAGATGGGGTGTCGGGGTGGGCCGTTTTTTTTTCCTTTCCCGATAGCAGTACCGAACCGCTAGCGCACGACGCGCGGGAGTACGGGCCGCGACGTACACGGGCGGCCGGCCCTACGACGGACGGCGGGTATAATGTACGTGTAATTTAGTATGGACAATACTACCCCTTATACGTTTATTGGGGGGGGGGGGGTTGTACCGAAGTCCTTCTCTAAAGAAAAATCGGTAAGAGACGCCATACATGGTAGGGCGTGGGTGAGAGACATCTATGGAGGCTTAACTCTCATATATAATACTTGCTTCGTCCCATTTATAATACAAATGCCCAGATCAATAGGCGTGAAGAGCATGTCCTTGACCAGTTGCCCCGTGTTGATAGATAAATGCATGGGTTGGTCCTCGCCAGGTTCACGCAGACGCCGTTGGCCTGGCTCCCGGTTCTGGTGGTGCTGCTCAAGGCGGCCTCCCTGTTCACCTCCTTGCAGTTCTCGGTCATGGGATCCGCCAACGCAGCACCCACCCCTTCTTTGCTGCCGCCACCGCCCCGCTCTGACTCGGCCTTGTCAGTCGCACAGTCGTTCTGAAAGATCATGGAACATAGCTTGACGATCTTCGGATACGCCATGACCATATCACTCTCACACACTGAAAAAATAGCGTGCTATAGCGTCCCTAATAGTCCGCTATAGCATATAGAGAATTGTCTCGCTTAATAATCGGTATACAATGTCTCGCTAATAGCACGCTATAGCGCACTATAGCATGCTAATAACGTAACTTAAGAGGCGACGCTATTTTGTGCGCTATTTTTGTTTCCTTGCACTCAAGTGACTCCTAACCATCTCGGAAGCAAATAATATGTTGGCCCAGGCCATTAACTCGTAATTCCTCTCGTTCAATCCTTGTTCATCAATCAAAAGGTAATGATATGTACTCCCCCGTCGGGAAATACTTGCTAAAGAAATAGATGCATCCAGACATATTTTAGTTTTAGATACATCCAATTTTTATCCATTTCTTCGTCAAGTATTTTCGGACGGAAGGAGTATTGCATAATTAGCCCTTAGAAGTGAAAGTGCCCTTTTGCTTGAGACCTCATGTGCACCCTTGTGAACGGTAAAATCAAAATATAGTAAAAAAGTTGAATTATTTTGCAAACAAACATTAACAAATTCTCAACATGCCTGCAAATTTTCATGAAAAAACACATTCCCGAATACTTCCGATAGAACAAAATAATTGCTCCAAGATACTTTTAAAAACAAACATTTTTAGTATCAATTTTTGATTTTACGGAAGCATTTTGCAATGTTGTTTCATGAAAATTTGCATGCATGTTGGGAATTCGCCAATATTTGTTCCCCAAAAAATTCCCAATTTTTTCCATTTTTTTACTTTACTGTTCATGAGGGAGCATTGGTGTTTTTTTTGCGGTTATTACTGGCTATCTGTTTTTTAACGCAGTACAATCAAATGCACACACATACATTCATCTCTATAAATTGCGCATGCACACCATTACCCGATGAGCTTCTTTGAGATCTTGAGCTGCCACAATATCTTTCGATTAACAAAGTGACCACAAGAGTCTCAAAGTCGACGGGAACGTTGCCTCTCACTGAACGAACATCGACGGAAAGTATCAAATAAATTGAGAACAATACATGCATCATTGTCGAGTCTAGAACTTGAACCATTGTGGTTTGATTCTACCCCAAGAAAATTAACCGAAAGAAAGACCGAAGGTCAAAGTGAAATGTTACACTCCATGAGGCAATAGAATATCCTAGCCATTATCCCAAAATATATGAACGGCATAGAATTGTTTGGGACCATCTTTAAATTTCTCGAAACTGTACGTGCATATGCCAATTGTGGAAGTATCTTAATCAGCTTATAAAGATTCTTTCCAACAGGCCATGTGATTCGTGTGTGGCTTGCGTTACACATGCCCGTACATGTACTCCCTCCGTTGCTTTTTACTCGCATATAAGATTTGTGTCGAGTCAAACTTTATAAACATTGATCAAATTTGTATGAAAATATATCAACATCTACAATATCAAATGTACATAATACGAAAGTACACTCCATAATGAATATAAAGATATTTCTTTGGCGTTGTAAATGCTAATACTTTTTTCTATAAGTTCGGTCAAACTAGACATACTTTGACTTCAGACAAAACTTATATGCAGACTAAACGGAGGAAGGACCTGACATCTCAAAAATTAGGCTCCACTGTCCCGTTCCATTAATTGCTCAACGGAAGGATAACAATTTTCAGTTTTTTCGATAAAGGGTGAATTTTATTGGCTCAAAAGAAGCATCAAGAGGATACAAACTCAAAGAGCATACACCCGGCCTCTGCATAGCTAAGATGCACACAGCCAACACCAACACACACACACACACACACACACACACAAAAAAAACACGCCGGCAAATAGCAAAGTCGTATAAGAGCAAAGCTATGTGCAGGCGAGGAAAAAAAGAAAATCCAAGGCGACCAAATCCGTAATCGACAAACTACAACAATGACTATATCAGCGCCAACCATCTCATGGCATCACCCAGACGACGAGGTTCTTCAACAACAACGCCTTCAAGAAGGAAGCGACGCTCAATCATCGCCGGATCCCACCACCAAGGCCAGAATCTAGGTTTTCACCATAAAGAATCAATCCGAACATATCCAAGCAATGCCTTCAACAAGGTAACGATATAAAATATCGCCATTGCCAGGTTTAACTAGCTCAGGTCAGACCTAGGCTTTCACCTCGGAGCTCGCAACTGGGTACTCAAGTAGCACGACCATCGAAGTCACAAGTGTTGTCACCACCACTTCTCCGCAATCCCAGCAGCACTGCCTGTCACCCCGCGTCGCGCATCCATCCCTTTGCGTCAAGTCATCGTCCACAGTTTGCAGGTCTACTATGCACCACAAATGTCTAGATCAACATGCATGAAGAGCATGTCCTTGACGAGTCATTTCCGACTGTCCTTGGGCGAGGTGATGCCGTCAGGTTGACACAGACGCGGTTGGCCGCGCTCCCGGTCCCGGTGATGCTACTCACGGCGGCCTCTATGTTCACCTCCTTCCAGGTCTCGGCAATGGTGTCCGCCACCATGGCGCGGGCCTCTTCCTTGCTGGCACTCTACCGGAGGGGGCAACAATAACGGAGAGGTTCTTCATCATCCATGCTGCCCCTCTGATGATGCGTGAGTAGTTTACCACAAACCTACGGGTCTGTAGTTAGTAGCTAGATGACTTGTTCTCTCTTTTTGATCTTCAATACAATGTTCTCCTCGATGTTCTTGGAGATCTATTTGATGTAACTCTTTTTTGCGGTGTGTTTGTTGGGATCCGATGAATTGTGAGTTTATGATCAGCTCTATCCATGAATACTGTTTGAGTCTTCTTTGAACTCTTTTATGCATGATTGTTAAAGCCTCGTATTTCTTCTCCGATTTATTGGTTTGGTTTGGCCAAATAGATTGATATATCTTGTCATGGGAAGAGGTGCTTTGTGATGCGTTCGATTTTGCGGTGCTCAATCTGAGTCACGGAAAGAGACATGACATGCATGTATTGTTGCTATTAAGGGTAACAAGATGGGCTTTATTCATACATTAATTTATCTTGTCTACATCATGTTATCGTTCTTATTGCATTACTCTGTTTTTTCATGAACTTAATACACTAGACGCATGCTGGATAGCGGTCGATGTGTGGAGTAATAATAGTATATACAGAATCATTTCGGTCTACTAATTTTTGACGTGATGCCTATATACATGATCATTGTTTTGGATATCGTCATAATTATTTGTTTTTGTATCAGTTGCCCAACAGTAATTTGATTGCCCACCATATGCTATTTTCTCGAGAGAAGCCTCTAGTGAAAACTATGGCCCCCGGGTCTATTTCCTATCATATACTAAATCCAAAGATACCTTGCTGCAATTGTTCTTTATTTATTTTATTTTGTATTTTTGTTAGATCTATTTATTAAAACCTATACAATTTAATGTATCTCAATAACGTCGAGGGATTGACAACCCCTCTTGCGTGTTGGGTTGCAAGTATTTGTTGTTTGTGTGCAGGTGTTGTTTACATAGTGTTGCTTGGTTTTCCTACTGGATTAATAACCTTGGTTTCATAATTGAGGAAAATACTCACCTCTGCTGTGTGATACATCTCCATCATATCTGTAATTTTTGATTGTTTCATGCCAATATTCTACAACTTTCATATACTTTTGGCAATGTTTAATATTATTTTTGGGACTAACATATTGATCCAGTTCCCAGTGTCAGTTCCTGTTTGTTGCATGTTTTTTTTCACAGAATATCCATAACCAACGAAGTCCAAACGCAATAAAATTTACGTAGATTTCTTTTAAAGCATATGTGATTTTTGGGGAAAAGAATCAACGCGAGACGACGCCTGAGGGGCCCACAAGCCCTAGGGGCGTGCCCCCCAAACAGAGGGCACGGCTGGAAGGCTTGTGGTCACCCCTTAATGCGGTTGGTGCCCTTCTTTGGCCGCAAGAAAGATAATATCCGACTGAAAAGCATGTTAAAATTTCAATGCAATTGGAGTTACGGATCTCCGGGAATTTTAAAAACGGTGAAAGGCTAGAAAACAGGAACGCGAAACAGAAGAGAAACAGAGAGATAGATCAAATCTCGGTGGGGCTTCCGCCCCTCCGCTGCCATGGAGGCCTTGGACCAGTGGGGAAACCCTCCTCCAATCTAGGGAGGAGGTCAAGGAAGAAGAAGAAGGAGGGGGGCTCTCTCCTCCTCTCTCCCAGTTGCACCGGAACGCCTTCGGGGCCATCATCGTGATGGCGATTTACACCAACAACTTCGCCGCCGTCATCACCAACTCTCTCCCCCTCTATGCAGCGGTGTAACCTCTCTTTTACCCGCTATAATCTCTACTTAAACATGGTGCTCAACACTATATATTATTCTCAATCATATATGGCTATCCTATGATGTTTGAGTAGATGCGTTTCGTCCTATGGGTTTGATTGATGATCATGATTGGTTTGAGTTGTATGTTTTATTATTGGTGTTGTCCTATGGTGCTCCCCGTGTCGCGCAAGCGTGAGAGATCCCTGCTGTGGGATTTGCAATATGTTCATGATTCACTTATGGTAGGCGGCGTGAGTGACAGAAGCACAAACCCGAGTAAGTAGGTTGTTTGCGTATGAGAGTAAAGAGGACTTGATACTTTAAATTTATGGTTGGGTTTTACCTTAATGATGTTTAATAGTTGCGGATGCTTCCTAGAGTTCCAATCATAAGTGCACTTGATACTTTAAATTTATGGTTGGGTTTTACCTTAATAATGTTTAATAGTTGCGGATGCTTCCTAGAGTTCTAATCATAAGTGCATATGATCCAAGTAGAGAAAGTATGTTAGCTTATGCCTCTCCCTCATATAAAATTGCAATAATAATTACCGGTCTAGTTATCGATTGCCTAGGGACAAATAACTTTCCTGTGACAAAATGCTCTCTACTAAAACTAACTTAGTTGTTTGTTTATCTAAACAACCCCTACCTTTTATTTGCGTGTTCTTTATTATCTTGCAAACCTATCCTATCACACCTACAAAGTACTTCTAGTTTCATACTTGTTCAAGGTAAAACGAATGTAAGCGTGCGTAGAGTTGTATCGGTGGTCGATAGAAATTGAGGGAACATTTGTTCTACCTTCAGCTCCTCGTTGAATTCGACACTCTTACTTATCGAGAAAAGCTACAGTTGATCCCCTATACTTGTGGGTTATCGCTGTCCTGTATCATCCTCTCCCCTTCGGGGAATTACCAACGCAGATTACAAGCAGAAGGAAGAATCTGGCACCGTTGCCGGGGAGACATCATCAACTTTATTTGCAATTTGCCTCTCGTTTTTATCTCGGTGATCGATAGAACCTGGAGCATGTCGATTGGGGAAAGATATTTTTGAGGAATCCAAGGGATGTTTATGTGAGACTGTACGTGTGTATGCCAGTTCTGGGCGTCATTCGGAAGTTTAATCAATTTGTGGACGAAACTATACATGTGTATGCCAAGTGTGGAGGCATCTTATAATCAGCTTATAAAGATTCTTTCCAACAGGCCATGTGACTCGCGTGTTGCTTGCGTTACACATACCCGTACGTTGTACCTGACGTCACATCACCATGAAAAGCTAGGCTCTACCATGCGCCACAAATATCTAGATGAACAGGCGTGAAGAGCATGTCCTTGACGAGTTGTTTCCGGCTGTCCTTGGGCGAGGTGATGCCGTCGCCGTCTTGATAGATGCATTGGATGGTCCTCACCAGGTTGACACAGACGCGGTTGGCCGCGCTCCAGGTCCCGGTGCTGCTGCTCAAGGTGACCTCCCTGTTCACCTTCTTCCAGGTCTCGGCAATGGCCTCCGCCACCGCAGCCCGGGCCTCTTCCTTACTCGCGCCACCGCCCATGCGGCAGGTGATGGCCGACGCCGCCTCACCCCGCTCTGACTCGGCCTCGTGGGTCGCGCAGTCGTTGCAGAGCCGGAAGATCATGGAACATAGCTCAACCAGCTTCGGGTACACCATGCTGTTGCCATCGTGGGCGTTGTCGTCAGCGTTGCGCAGCCATGAATCCATCTGCTGTTGCTGCTGGAGCATTGTGGAAGCGTGGAGCAGAAGGAGAGGCCCCGTGGACGTGACCCATCCGTTCTCGAGGTACTCCTCCAAGCATGGCATCTGCCCCTCGTGCTGCCACTTGGTTTCTCTCAGGAACGCCTTACACAGCTCGTGCCACTGCATGCATCCATCAATCATCAAACGTGTCCCGAGCAACAGGAAAAAAGAAATCAACGGATCAATGTTCTTACTGCTTTCTTGTAGAGAGGGAGCACATCGTATCCTTGCTCCTTCATCACACGATCTGCTGCCTCCGTCGACGTCGACCGGATGTACACGATCTGCAGCTGCCGACGACGTCGGTAAAGGCGGCCAGCTCGTCGAACGTGCCGTACAGGTCGTAGATGTCGTCCAGGTGGACGATGAGGGAGCCCACCTTGGCCAGCACCACCCGGCAGCCGGCGAGGCGGGGCTCGGGCGCGATGCATGCCGCACAGAAGAAGCACTCCACCAGACGATCCCTCGCGAACGGTAGCTTCTCTCCCAGCCCGGTCTCCTTCCACCATTTTGTCACCTCCACGAGCTCGCTCCATGGACGGCCTGCACGAGGTTGAAGTCGACCGCAGCCAGCTGATGAATGGTAGGATCGATACTCAGGCGCCTCTCGTCGCTGTAGCCGTGTTGTTTCAGCGACCATGTCGCCTGCAGCCTGGGAACTCTCCATTGCAGTGGGAGGTCTCTTTGTCTTTCCATGGAGATGAACATGGACGGCATCAGTTGTTCGAGTTTCTTGACGGCGAATGCTCTTGCTTCGTCGAGCATGGCCTCTCCTGGGAAAGCCAGGTAGGAAGCCTCATGGAGTGCAACGAATCCATCAATATCCTTGGGGTTGGTTGCTTTGAAATCACCATTCTCATCCCTGAATGCACTCAACATATCTACAAAAAATAAACAAATTACAATCATTAGTAAGATAATCTACTCAAACACTTTACATATCTACAACCATTTGCATGACTGTCTAATAAGTAGAAAAATTAGTAATGCATAGTGTTTTATATAATCTTTGTTTGACGAGGTTACTCTCCTTTATATCCTTCTATCAACCTTTACTATGTATGGGCATGAAAAGGATATAGGATAATTATTGGTCTTTCTTATCTTTACCTGTGGACGCAGAGATTCCATGTCCTCTGAGCATTCTAAATAGCAGTGCTGTTGATGAGAGGTCATGCTTGAGTTGAAGGTGTGCATCATACACATGCATGGACATGAGGATATTTCTGATCTCCTCCTCGAAGTGGTACGCTACACCGAGACTTTGCAGTTGATCCATGATTATGAGCCTAGTAGCCAGATCTTCTTCCTCCTTGAGCAGAAGCCGCCTCACTTTCTGCTTCAAGCTCGATTGGAGTGAGCTTTGCTTGCTATGCTGCACCACCAGTAGATAGGTCAGAATCTAACTAGCTCCTTGCCTTTAAAAACTAGCTCCTTCATTTTTCAAATATGTTCCGAATACATATATATGGTACTCCTCCACCAGGTACCCTATCATTATAAGCACAGTACATATGATCCAGCCTATCCCTATTAAGAAACACAGTACATATGCGGACACTCACAACACGCACACATACTCACCCATATGAATGTAACCGCACAGACAAACATAGCCTATCCATATAATCACATTCTTAAAGACTGAGCCAGCAGGTCTTAAGGTTGACCAAGTCGTCACCTACACCTCATAACCAACAGACATATCATAGGCTAGTTTCACTACAACGAATCTAACTATTTAATCTATTGCTAGTTCGTGTCGGGCTCTGGATGACCTGTAGATTTCATGTTTTTAGTGTTCAACACTTTCCGGAGGGAACTGCCTCGGGTGATTGTTAGTGTTAGGTGGCAATCAAAAAAGACAAAAACTCCTTCATTGTCATGGACGTCGTGGCCACCTGAATTGTTTTGTTATTCTCAGGAATAATGTTTTCGTTTTGCTATTTCCATTGGGTCTAATCATGAATAATGTGTAGATAGAAAAAAGTAAAAATATATACTCATAATGTAATTCTAACTTCTAAGTCTACCGAAAATAGCCAATTCTAAACGGGGAAAAAGATTTTCCACACCCCCTCCCTTTCTCCTCGGTCCTTGCGCCACCATCTCCCTCGCCCTCGCACGATGGCGCCGTAGCCTCACAAGCAATGATGCGGCACCGATAAGCCTAACCTTCTACCGAACCCCTCCCTCCTCCGTCTTCCCTGTTACCAAATCAAAGCCCCTCGCTCCTAATCCTAACCTTGCACCCACCTTCAGGCTCACCATTGCTTGACAATAAAAAGAATGGAGAAGAATGGGAGAAATTGGAAGAATAGCTGGGCTGATCGTGCATGCACCTCGTGGTCTTGTTGCGTCTGCTGCTGCATGGAGCAAATGGAGTCATAGTCCCAGGTTTTGAGCTGGTAGTCGGCCTGCCGCCGCTGCAACTCAGCCGACGGGAACCGATCCGCGTACATGGTTGCGTGAGCAGACGACGCCATTAGTTCTACCTAGCTCAGTGTACCTCAGGCTAGACAATGAGATGTGGTTTTCGTGATCTTCTCCGGTCTAATTGGCTATGCGTTTGCCACACAACGGCGCATATGAAACGTAGGCTATTTATAGATGCACACTACTACTGTTACACCTGGGGGTTGTGTGGAGGATCGCTGGTACCGGCTAGTGTACGTCCAGCTCAGAGCATCTCCAACAGCCGCGCTATAGCGCCGCACGCAAAAACTGATTTGGCGCGCGCCGAACGCCTGGTTTGGCGCGGCGCGCGGCGTTTGCTCCAGCAGCCGCGCTGTAAAAGCAGCAGCAGCACAAGAGCTCCAGCAGGCGCGGTAAAATACAGCGCGCGAATTTTTATTCATAGATATATAAAACAAAAGATGCATATAGATAGATAGATAGTTCAACATACATAGATAGATAGTTCGACATACATAGATAGATAGGCACTACTACGGCATAGATAGGCACTACTACGGCATAGATAAAGCTACTCCAAGTCGCTACCATCATCATCACCATCATCATCCTCGTCGGTGTCGTCCGAGGTTGAGAGCCATATGTCATCCCAACGGTCATCGTCCCGCGTGAAGAACGACCTCCCACCTGCTGAAACAATATCGCACTGAGCGTTCGCCAATGCCTTCCGCGCACGCCGGTCAGCCCGCTCCGCACGGCGCCTCGCCGTCCTCTCCGCCCAGTAGGCGTGCTCGGCGGCGACGTCCTCCGGGTGTCGACGGCGCCACTCCGCCATGGCTCTCTCGTCCTCCTCGGCGACGAGGAGGCGGCGCTGCCGCCGAGCGTGGTCGGCCCGGTCCATGTCGGTGATGAGACGCGGCGGAGGGGCGACGCGCTGCGCCTGCTCGCGCGTGAAGACGTCCCGGAAGTTCATCTGCGACCGGGGCCTGTCCAAGCGCCACGCCGCCGCGTCGTATGCGCGGGCCGCCTCGTCGTGCGCTCTGGAACGTCCCGAGGCCGAGCCGCACGTCGCCGGACCGTATCTCGGCGGAGAACAAGCCGTTAGGCGCGCGCGACGCCGCGATAGCCCGGCACCGGCGCGCGGCGGCATGGTGGCGGTGGTGGCGCGAAGCGGCGAACGCCGAGTGGCGGCGCGCGGCGAAGTTTGCGAGGAAGGGCGCGTGGCTGCGTGCGTGGCTTGCGTGCTGTGTGCGGTCTTGCGCGGCAATTTATAAGCGCGCGTAAGCGGTGATAGTTTTAGCGCGGCGCGTGCGCTTTCTCCAGCAGCAGCAAGCGCTTCCGCTGTGATAATTTCCGCCATCGCTGGGAAAGCGCTGAAACAGCCGGCGCGCGCTAAATCGCGATTTTACCGCGCGCGCGCCTTTTGCCGCGGCTGTTGGAGATGCTCTCAAGATATCGTGTGTACAAACTCCATGAAACATGTCGAGCTAAACCACCCAATTAAAATATCTCCGCATAGGATGGCTAACATGGACAGTGATTGACTGCCGTGTGTGTGGAAAATGCACAATTGTTTCCATTCATTTTTGCAACTACTTATATTCCATAAATATTTTCAAATACACAATAACTAAATACAATAAATCATATGTATTTTCAGTTTCAGTTCATGTATTATTAATCTATATATAGATATTCTTGTCCATACAACGAAATCACATTGAAATATATTACAACCAATTACCACAAAAATGAACGAGGTATGTTGAAACAATTAAAACCGTGAGCGATATCACATGTAGTGTGAATGGGATTGACATTAGAATCTTCCCAAAGATCTAGCTCGTCCATTATCTCTTTTTTAGCAAAAGCTCCTTCGATCGGGAACAACTTTTTTTTATCTAATCCTAATCATAAAGATTTCATATGCGCACACTATGTCCAATCTGCCGTGGGAGCACCGATCCTTTGGCAGCAGTGGGGTGGTTGCTGCCCATCCTAGTGACAAGTGGATGTTGTTGCCTCTCCCCCAGGCGTCTCGCACATATAGCTCATAGCAGTTGTGCACGTGCCAATTAAATCGTGGCACAAAATGGCTTGCTGGGGGCGACACATGGTTTCCGCGGCACAGAGGCAACAGTGGCGTGAGTCGATGTGGAGGTTGCTCCTGGTGGCACTAAAGGTGGAGGTGCTTGGCTGATTTAAAGCTCTTATTCCGTCGCTGGCCTTCGCGACCGCACGCCGCACGTCTAGGGGTTGTTGGGAGACGACTAGGATTGTGTCCCATTCATGCCTTGGTAATCGGATTTCGACCGACCTAATCTGATGGTTGGCCTCCCCTGCAGCCTCCCAATCGTGATTCCCCGTCGATATTATGACCTGGAGGAGGGGTGCGTGATATGGCCACTTGGGTTCGTGTGTCTGCTTCCTTTTTATGCAGATCTGTGAGCATGGGTATAGGTGAAGTTCATCCTAATATATGATTTATGTGTTGATCAGTACATTTTAGAAAAACTTCTTCTCTGGCAAGTTGGTGGTGGCAACACTTGTGACTTCGCCTTTCATGGTGCTCGTCGAGTATCAGGTCTAAATTCAGGGCAAAAAACCCTAGGTGGAACATTCACTATTTATACCCAGAAGTGGTAGTTTAAGCTTCCTTGCTAAAGCCAATGTCTGGATTTTGCTCGAACTTTCTCTCATCGGTGAAAACCCATGATCCGACATTTATGGTTGGATCCGGAGACGACGGCGTTAATACATTGTTGGGGAATCATGTCATAGCAATGGTGTTTTAAAAAGTGGTGGTAATTGTCCAAGTTTTGTTGCAGTGTGTCGTTCGCCTCACCTTGACCTTTATGCTTTTTCTTATTATTGTTGTTTCCTTGTTGACTGTGTGCATCCAAGTGGTGCGTATGTTGGGTCTGCACCCTCATAACATTCCCCACACCAGTGATTATCTCTCCGCAGTCGTGTCTTCCTCATGGCAATAAGGGAGAGACTTTCTTCCTCGTTTTCCGATGTCGGCATCAAGCCCTTGAGTTCCCCCCTCCTAATCCCACCTCTCCAGTGGTGTGAGAGGCTGGGAAACCCACTGCCCTCGATCTCGGCTTTTAGATAGGTTAGTGTTAGGGTTTCATGTCGGCGCTTCGTTGGTATTGGCGGTGGTTTTGGTCTGGCGATTACGGTCACCTCGAGCCTCCCCATCTCAACATAGTCATCTATGGCAGCGACCATGACTTGGTGGCATAAATTTATGTTGACCGTGCAAGTCAACAAGAGGTTAAAGTTTGTAGGGTTTTGCTAGTGCGATGACAGCTTCCCTTTGTAGTTGGGTCCTTCATCATTGTCTCTGTGACGTTGGTGCGACCCCAAGTGATGGTGTGGGACATGTGAGAAATTATGGACGCTTGAATCTTGTATTTGGGTCTACAACTCTTTCAACGACGGCAACTTCATCTCCAGAGTGTTGGTCAGGCAGGGTTGTGACCTTGGTAACTTCTTGTTTGTGATCAACAATGAGATTAATATGGCCCCGTCAATGCTTGCGACGACGCGTTTTGCCCAGTTGGGAGGGAAGAAGACGGCCAGCCCAAAGACTTTGATGTAAAAGAAAATATCATGGGTATTTGTATTGTGGATTCGGTTAATAGATTTGAAAGATCTTTTAACGAAAAACACTTACTAGCGACAAGATAAGTATGTCCATGCCAAGATTCTTTATAACGCACACTAGGGTACGACCAAACTACGATGTCCAGTCTTCTTTTCATGAACAGTGCATGTGTGTAGCTAATTTCTCGATCAAAATATCTCCAGACGTGTGGTATTGGCCTATGTACGGCTAGCAACGATGGCGAAATGACCAACCTGTGGTCTTTTGTTTATACTAACGAATCTGTGAAGCTTTGTCTTCCAGGGAAAAAAACTCCCACCTGGTCAATCGCTTTCTTCTCGTACGGCCAGACTGCCTAGCTCATAGAAACTTAAGTCTGAGAGATACCCAACTGATGCGGATGTGGTTCGCATTTTAGAATTTTATAAGGATATTTTTTTTGGCGAAATATAATCTTAAATATCTAGTTCGTCCATACCCCCCGCGGAAAAAAAGTAAAATTATTTAGCTCGTCCAAAATTTTTCTTTAGCGGAAGCCCCATGCTATTACGTAAGTGTCATTAAGATCTATTTTTTCCAATGGTCAGGTGACTTCATCAAGGTCTTTCTCAGGCAGTGCAGACACACATCCTCTTGAATGTTCGTCTATACTCTTGAGTCCAATAGTTTCATTCGACAACCAGAAACCAATACAGTTGTAAAATAGCTCAGTGATTTATTTTGCAACACTTGTGAATCTCTGCTAGATAATCAGTCCTTAGCATGTCCCTGCCTCGTCCTATAGGTCAACACATGCTGGTCAATTGGCTATCATTTCTGCATACTCCAGTTACATACTACTAGTCATTGACATCTAATTAACCACCTAGGGCTTTGAGTTTAGGGTCGGTTCATTATCAAGGCATGCATGCTAGCCACTCATTGAAGAAAATTCAGTTCAACTGCTTACTTTTTACAACCAGATGATGTGGGTTTATTCAACTCTGCTGTGCACCTCTAAATTTGTTATGGGGGCATGTTCGGTACACTTCCTTATTTTTTTTAAAGGGTAATTTCGTCTAATGTGTATTTGATGGCTGGTTTGTTAGGCTACACAAAGAAATCCCTATTCTTTAGGAAGGTTTGCTTCGGGCTCCACGCCTGGATGAGCATGTTGGTGCATGTGTGGCCAATTCATATTGGCAGTGAGTTAAGGTCGCTTTTTCGTGAACAAGCAATTGGACGACACATCCCAATTAATAAATTCAAATGGACTAATGTCTATCTTGTGCTCTCACATGAGAATCGAAATGGTCCTGCGTTTTAAGAATTTGTTTGCTGAAAGCTAGGAGGAGATTGAGAACCACCAAAAATCGATGGAGAGTGGGAGATTGGACATACGAGTGGGGAAGAAAACTGAGTGAAAGATCGAACGTTAGATTTATTTCAACTTGTTGAGACGGAGAAAAGTAACTAGTGACAAGACAAGTACGACCACGCCAAACTCTTTTACAAGGTAAATGTCTGTGGCCGGACTGCCAGCCCAAGATTGGGCCGGACGCTCGCTAGCCTTACAATCCCTCTCGATCGTACGTCGCGGGAACGCTCGTTAATCGAATCGTTTTGTCACGTCCTCTTCTTCTTCTTCCCCACAAAACACGGGGCAACTGCTCTTTTTCTGCATCTCGGTTGCCACACGCAGCGTGCGGGCATGACGAGCCCTTGCTGGTAGGGCGAGCCATGGCGGGGGCAAAAAAGACGACGGCGGGGACATCTGCAAAGAGGCTGTGCGTGATGCACTGGAGACGTTGATGCAATAGTCACCATGGATGTGCCCATACAGAGCTTCACAGTTTTTATCGAATGCTGGAACCGCTGCGCGAGATGCTACATCCAGTGACGAGGGATGCTACAACCGAAAAACATTTTTGCTGGAACCAAATGGAGACGATGATTTTTGCTGCCACCGTCGTCGGATTTTGCTAGAGCCAGCTAGGTTTTTTGCTACATTTCATCCATGGCTGAGTTGCGACCCCGCAACAACAGCGATGATTTTTGTTGCAACCGTCATGGAATTTTGCCACGTTCGACGGATTTTTTTGCTGCGTCCATTCACGGCAGAGCTGCGATAATTCACGGCGGCGACGATGATTTTGCTGCAAGCGTCGTAGATTTTTGCTCCAACCGGCAAGTTTTATTGCTACGTCCATTCATGGCGAGCTGCGACCCGCGGCGACTCCGACAGCACTGCTGCACAACGAACGGCTGCCCGGGGACGAGGACGACGACGCCACGGCAGTTGCGAGGCTGTGACCCACGGATGAGGATTTTTCATGCTGGAACCGGTGAGGAGTCGTGCTATAAGCTTTATGGATCGATTCGATGGTTAGCTGTTATTGGTCGCCAAGGAATCGTACGGTCCGAGATCAACCGGCCAAATCATTCGGCCGGTGCGCCCGCGCAGACTAGTGCCCCTTTGTAACTCACACTAGCGCACGTCCAAACTACGAAGTCCAGTCTTCTTTTGCTCTGATAAAAAATATCTCCTGAGGTATGGTATCGGCTTATGTACAGCTAGCAACGACCGCGAAGTTTCTGCAAAAAGAAAAAAAGATTAGAAAAAACAACGATGGCGAAGTGACCACCGTGTAGTTACTATTCTTTTGTTCATACTAACGAATACGTGCAGTTTTATCTTTTCCATGGAATAAACTCTCAGCGCTTTTTTTTTGCGGGTGAAAAATAAACTCTCAGCTGATCATTCCCTTTCTTCTGGTACGGCCGGGCTGCCTAGCTCATACAAAATTAAGTCGGTGAGATATACCCAGCTGATGTGGATGTGGTTGGCATTATAGAATCTTAATATCTAGCTCGACCGTTACCTTTCTTTAACAGAAGCCCATTTCCGACCAACGAAAACTAAAATTCATGCTTTGGTTGAATGGTTAGAGGGATTGTGGTATCCCTAATCCACCAGGATTCAAGTTATGATGCTCACGTTTATTCCTGGATTATTTCAGGATTTCCGGCAATGCGTATTCAGTGGGAGGAGCGTTCTCGTCGACGACGAGGTGCCTACGATGACTTCGTAAATTTCAAGATGATATGCCGGCTCAGTCTTTCGAAGGTGCTCATAAGGGTAGGATGTGCATGCGTGCGTTCATAGGAGTGAGTGTACGTATGCGTGTGTACATAAGCGCTTGCATCTGTGATGTGTTAAAAAAACTAAAATTCGTGGTGCCGTTTGCCCTTGCCAAGTCCCTTCTTTTTTTATTTTTATGTTAGTCCATGGTGTCGTTGCCCAGGCTGACACGGTTTAGGGTTCAGGTCAGGGTGGAATTATTTTTCTTTGGGATATTGAGTCGGACCGGAACACGGAGCTTAATCCCACCAATATAAAAGGTTATCTCCCTCTCTCTTTTTCTTGGTAGGTTAGTGCGTATAGACTTTTTCTTGGTGGGTGGGGTTTGAGTTCCTCCTAAAGCAATTTATTTTTTGCGGGCGGGTGGCGGCGCGTATGGAATGCCTTGTGCGATGCACGATTAAACATTGATGAATTGTAGATATGTCTTCCACTGGTTGCCTTGTGTGATGCACGACTAAAAGTATGAACTAGATGGAGATGTGCTATGGTGGTGATGGAGGCTATGAAGATGGGAAAATGGCGGAGCTAGGGTTGATGAGAGGGGATGACGATGGTTTGTTCTGGCTTTGCTCGACGCTTCCTATTGACATTTCGACGTGGTCCCTTTTATAAAAGTTGTTCAAGTGGCCGAGGCGCCTCGGAATTCATGCCACATGACCGCTCATACGGGCGCTTGTGGTTGTATGGAACGCCGTCCTTTACGATGTCTTCACTAGTGCGCCTCCAGATGATTTCTTCTATCTCCATTTTCACTGATTTCCATCTTCACACATGATTTCTCATTTTGGCCCATTTCCTGTGGAAACACATCAAAGAGAGGATTTGTGAAATCCTTTGCATTCATTAGTCATTTGTACCAATATTTGAGCAAATATCTCAGCATTAATGAAATATATCGTCTTAAAGAAAGGTGAATGAGTGTAAAATTATCACTCGCACTACAAAAAAAATACACTTCCGTGATGATACGTGTTTGTCATAGTAGGTCGCGTTTTTTGTCATGCATGTACATCCATGACGATTTTATGACAGAATCAATATAGTCATACCTGTACTGTCATAGAAGTGTTCCATGACATTACCAAAATTATCATCACGGAAGTGTCCACTTCCATGACGATAAATCGCGCTTCACAGAAGTGCTTTCGTTAAGGGTGACCGACACGTGGCATCCACCGTAACTGAACGTCGTTAAGCTATCGGGTCGGGTTTTGGATCCGTTAACCCGTTAACAGCCCCGACCAATGGGGATTTTCCACGTGTAAAATCTGTTGGAAATATGCCCTAGAGGCAATAATAAAATGGTTATTATTATATTTCTTTGTTCATGATAATTGTCTATTGTTCATGCTATAATTGTATTATCCGGAAATCGTAATACATGTGTGAATACATAGACCACAACAAGTCCCTAGTGAGCCTCTAGTTGACTAGCTCGTTGATCAACAGATAGTCATGGTTTCCTGACTATGGACATTGGATGTCATTGATAACGGGATCACATCATTAGGAGAATGATGTGATGGACAAGACCCAATCCTAAGCATAGCAGAAAGATCGTGTAGTTCGTTTCGCTAGAGCTTTTCCAAATGTCAAGTATCATTTCCTTAGACCATGCGATTGTGCAACTCCCGGATACTGTAGGAGTGCTTTGGGTGTGCCAAACGTCACAATGTAACTGTGTGACTATAAAGGAGCACTACGGGTCTCTCCGAAAGTGTCTGTTGGGTTGGCACGAATCGAGACTTGGATTTGACAGTCCGTATGACGGAGAGGTATCTCTGGGCCCACTCGGTAATGCATCATCATAATGAGCTCAATGTGACCAAGTGTCTGGTCATGGGATCATGCATTACGGTACGAGTAAATTGACTTGCCGGTAACGAGATTGAACGTGGTATTTGGATACCGACGATCGAGTCTCGGGCAAGTAACGTACCTATTGACAAAGGCAATTGTATACGGGATTGATTGAATCCTCGACATCGTGGTTCATCCGATGAGATCATCGAGGAGCATGTGGGAGCCAACATGGGTATCCAGATCCCGCTGTTGGTTATTGACCGGAGAGGCGTCTCGGTCATGTCTGCATGTCTCCCGAACCCGTAGGGTCTACACACTTAAGGTTCGGTGATGCTAGGGTTGTAGAGATATGAGTATGCAGTAACCCGAAAGTTGTTGGGAGTCCCGGATGAGATCCCGGACGTCACGAGGAGTTCCTAAATGGTCCAAAGGTGAAGAATTATATATAGGAAGTGCAGTTTCGGCCATCGGGAAAGTTTCGGGGGTCACTGGTATTGTACTGGGACCACCGGAAGGGTCCCGGGGGTCCATCGGTGGGGCCACCTATCCCGGAGGGCCCCATGGGCTGAAGTGGGGAGGGGAACCAGCCCCTGGTGGGCTGGTGCGCCCCCCTTGGCCCCCCCTACGCCTAGGGTTGGAAACCCTAGGGGTGGGGGGCGCCTCCACTTGCCTTGGGGGGCAAGCCACCCCCTTGGCCGCCGCCCCCCTTTGGAGATCCCATCTCCTAGGGCGCGCCCCAGGGGGCCTATATAAAGGGGGGAGGGCAGCCGCACCCAAGTCTCTGGCGCCTCCCTCTCCCCACGCACCACCTCTCCCTCTCGCAGAAGCTTGGCGAAGCCCTGCCGTGATCGCTGCTGCATCCACCACTACGCCGTCGTGCTGCTGGTTCTTCATCAACCTCTCCTTCCCCCTTGCTAGATCAAGAAGGAGGAGACGTCTTCCCAACCGTACGTGTGTTGAACGCGGAGGTGCCGTCCGTTCGGCGCTAGGATCTCCGGTGATTTCGATCACGATGAGTACGACTCCCTCAACCCCGTTCTCTTGAACGCTTCCGCACGCGATCTACAAGGTTATGTAGATGCACTCCTCTCTCTCGTTGCTAGATGACTCCATAGATTGATCTTGGTGAACGTAGGAAATTTTTTATTTTCTGCACCGTTTCCCAACAGTGGCATCATGAGCTAGGTCTATGCGTAGTTACTATGCACGAGTAGAACACAAACTTGTTGTGGGCGTCGATGTTGTCAATTTTCTTGCCACTACTAGTCTTATCTTGCTTCGGTGGCATCTTGGGATGAAGCGGCCCGGACCGACCTTACACGTACGCTTATGTGAGACAGGTTCCACCGACTGACATGCACTAGTTGCATAAGGTGGCTAGCGGGTGTCTGTCTCTCCCACTTTAGTTGGAGCGGATTCAATGAAAAGGGTCCTTATGAAGGGTAAATAGAAATTGGCATATCACGTTGTGGTTTTACGTAGGTAAGAAACGTTCTTGCTAGAAACCTATAGAAGCCACATAAAAACTTGCAACAACAATTAGAGGACGTCTAACTTGTTTTTGCAGCAAGTGCCTTGTGATGTGATATGGCCAAAGGATGTGATGAATGATATATGTGATGTATGAGATGATCATGTTCTTGTAATAGGAATCACGACTTGCATGTTGATGAGTATGACAACCGGCAGGAGCCATAGGAGTTGTCTTTATTTTTTTGTATGACATGCGTGTCATTGAAGAACGCCATGTAAATTACTTTACTTTATTGCTAAACGCGTTAGCCATAGAAGTAGAAGTAGTCGTTGGCGTGACAACTTCATGAAGACACGATGATGGAGATCATGATGATGGAGATCATGGTGTCATGCCGGTGACGAAGATGATCATGGCGCCCTGAAGATGGAGATCAAAGGAGCAATATGATATTGGCCATATCATGTCACTATTTGATTGCATGTGATGTTTATCATGTTTTAGATCTTATTAGCTTAGAACGACGGTAGCTTAAATAAGATGATCCCTCATAATAATTTCAAGAAAAGTGTTCCCCCTAACTGTGCACCGTTGCGAAGGTTCATTGTTTCGAAGCACCACGTGATGATTGGGTGTGAAAGATCCTAACGTTCGAATACAACGGGTGTAAGCCAGATTTACACACGCAATACACTTAGGTTGACTTGACGATCCTCGATGATGACTACCTCGAAACACGGAAGACCGAAAGGTCGAGCATGAGTCGTATAGAAGATACGATCAACATGAAGATGTTCACTGATGATGACTAGTCCGTCTCACGTGATGATCGGACACGGCCTAGTTGACTCGGATCATGTTTCACTTAGATGACTAGAGGGATGTCTGTCTAAGTGGGAGTTCATTGAATAATTTGATTAGATGAACTTAATTATCATGAACTTAGTCTAAAAACCTTTGCAAAATGTCTTGTAGATCAAATGGCCAACGCTCATGTCCACCTCAACTTCAACGCGTTCCTAGAGAAAACCAAGCTGAAAGATGATGGCAGCAACTATACGGATCGGGTCCGTAACTCGAGATCATCCTCATAGCTGCCAAGAAAGATTATGTCCTAGAAGCACCGCTAGGTGAAGCACCCATCCCAGAGAACCAAGACGTTATGAATGCTTGGCAGTCTCGTGTTGATGATTACTCCCTCCTTCAGTGCGGCATGCTTTACAGCTTAGAACCGGGGCTCCAAAAGCGTTTTGAGCAACACGGAGCATATGAGATGTTCGAAGAGCTGAAAATGGTTTTCCAAGCTCATGCCCGGGTCGAGAGATATGAAGTCTCCGACAAGTTCTTCAGTTGTAAGATGGAGAAAAATAGTTCTGTCAGTGAGCACATACTCAAGATGTTTGGGTTGCACAACCGCTTGACTCAACTGGGAGTTAATCTCCCGGATGACGCGGTTATTGACAGAATCCTTCAGTCGCTCCCACCGAGCTACAAGAGCTTTGTAATGAACTTCAATATGCAGGGGATGGAAAAGACCATTCCTGAGGTATATTCAATGCTGAAATCAGCAGAGGTAGAGATCAAAAAGGAACATCAAGTGTTGATGGTGAATAAAACCACTAAGTTCAAGAAAGGCAAGGGTAAGAAGAACTTCAAGATGGACGGCAAGGGTGTTGCCGTGCCCGGTAAGTCAGTTGCCGGGAAGAAGTCAAACAATGGACCCAAGCCTGAGACCGAGTGCTTTTATTGCAAGGGAAGTGGTCACTGGAAGCGGAACTGCCCCAAGTACTTAGCGGACAAGAAGGCCAGCAAAACCAAAGGTATATGTGATATACATGTAATTGATGTGTACCTTACCAGTGCTCGTAGTAGCTCCTGGGTATTTGATACCGGTGCGGTTGCTCATATTTGTAACTCAAAGCAGGAGCTGCGGAATAAGCGGAGACTGGCAAAGGACGAGGTGACGATTCGCGTCAGGAATGGTTCCAAGGTCGATGTGATCGCCGTCGGCACGCTACCTCTACATTTACCTACGGAATTAGTCTTAAACCTCAATAATTGTTATTTAGTGCCAGCTTTGAGCATGAACATTGTATCTGGATCTCGTTTAATTCGAGATGGCTATTCATTTAAATCCGAGAATAATGGTTGTTCTATTTATATGAGAGATATGTTTTATGGTCATGCCCCGCTGGTGAATGGTTTATTCTTAATGAATCTCGAACGTGATGTTACACATATTCATAGTGTGAATACCAAAAGATGTATAGTTGATAATGATAGTCCCACATACTTGTGGCACTGCCGCCTTGGTCACATTGGTGTCAAGCGCATGAAGAAGCTCCATGCAGATGGACTCTTAGAGTCTCTAGATTATGAATCGGTTGACACATGTGAATCCTGCCTCATGGGCAAAATGACCAAGACTCCGTTCTCCGGAACAATGGAGCGAGCAACCAACTTATTGGAAATCATACATACTGATGTGTGCGGTCCAATGAGCGTTGAGGCTCGCGGAGGATATCGTTATGTTCTCACTCTCACTGATGACTTGAGTAGATATGGGTATGTCTACTTGATGAAACACAAGTCTGAGACCTTTGAAAAGTTCAAGGAATTTCAGAATGAGGTAGAGAATCAACGTGACCGAAAGATAAAATTCTTACGATCAGATCGTGGGGGAGAATATTTAAGTCATGAATTTGGTACGCACTTAAGAAAATGTGGAATCGTTTCACAACTCACGCCGTCTAGAACACCTCAGCGTAACGGTGTGTCCAAACGTCGTAGTCGCACTCTATTGGATATGGTGCGATCTATGATGTCACTTACCGATTTACCGTTATCATTTTGGGGATACGCTCTAGAGACAGCTACATTCACTTTAAATAGGGCACCGTCTAAATCCGAGACGACACCGTATGAATTATGGTTTGGGAAGAAACCTAAGCTGTCGTTTCTAAAAGTTTGGGGATGCGATGCTTATGTCAAGAAACTTCAACCTGAAAATTTCGAACCCAAGTTGGAAAAATGCGTCTTCATAGGATACCCTAAGGAAACCATTGGGTATACCTTCTACTTAAGATCCGAGGGCATGATCTTTGTTGCCAAGAACAGGTCCTTTCTGTAGAAAGAGTTTCTCTCGAGAGAAGTAAGTGTTGGGGAACGCAGTAATTTCAAAAAATTTCCTACGCACACGCAAGATCATGGTGATGTATAGCAACGAGAAGGGGAGTGTATCTTCATACCCTTGAAGATTGCTAAGCGGAAGCGTTTATCAACGCGGTTGATGTAGTCGTACGTCTTCACGATCCGACCGATCCAAGTACCGAACGCACGGCACCTCCGAGCTCTGCACACGTTCAGCTCGATGACATCCTCGCCTTCTCGATCCAGCAAGACGGGCGAGGTAGTAGATGAGTTCCGGCAGCACGACGGCGTGGTGACGGTGTTGGTGAAGAACAATCTCCGCAGGGCTTCGCCTAAGCACTACGGAAACTATGACGGAGGCTAAACTAGAGGGGCGGGGTTGCGGCACACGGCTTGGTGTTTCTTGATGTGTCTTTGGTGCTAGCCCTACCCTCTATTTATATGTTGAGCCTTGGGGTGAAACTTGGAGTAAAAGCCTCCACAAAGTCGGTTTCACCCGAAAGGCAAGAGTCCTTCTCGACGACTGGGTTCCGGCGTCGGACCCGACGCCAGGACCCTAGCGTCTGGCCCCTGGACTCCGCAAAACTTCCTTTTGTGCTTTCCAAAAACCTTGTGGGCTTTCCCCTTTGGCCCAAATAACGGGTTCTCGTACCCAAACATTTCGGGAAACATCCGGAAACCCTTCCGGTGAATTCCGGAACTCTTCCGGAGATCAAACACTATTATCCCATATTTCAAACTTTATCTCCGGACCATTCCGGAGTTCCTCGTCATGTCCATGATCTCATCCGGGACTCCGAACAACATTTGGTTACCAACATGCATAACTCATATAATACTATATCGTCAACGAAACGTTAAGCGTGCGGACCCTACGGGTTCGAGAACTATGTAGACATGACATAGAACTATTCTCGGTCAATAACCAATAGCGGGACCTGGATGCCCATATTGGCTCCTACATATTCTACGAAGGTCTTTATCGGTCAAACCGCATAACAACATACGTTGTTCCCTTTGTCATCGGTATGTTACTTGCCCGAGATTCGATCGTCGGTATCCAATACCTAGTTCAATCTCGTCACCGGCAAGTCTCTTTACTCGCTACATGTCGTCATCTCATAACTAACTCATTAGTTATAATGCTTGCAAGGCTTAAGTGATGAGTATTACCGAGAGGGCCCAGAGATACATCTCCGATAATCGGAGTGACAAAACCTAATCTCGAAATACGCCAACTCAACATGTACCTTTGGAGACACCTGTAGTACTCCTTTATAATCACCCGATTACGTTGTGACATTTGGTAGCACCAAAGTGTTCCTCCGTAAGCGAGAGTTGCATAATCTCATAGTTACAGGAACATGTATAAGTCATGAAGAAAGCAATAGCAACATACTAAGCGATCAAGTGCTAAGCTAAAGGAATGGGTCAAGTCAATCACATCATTCTCCTAATGATGTGATCCCGTTAATCAAATGACAACTCTTTTGTCCATGGCTAGGAAACATAACCATTTTCGATAAACGAGCTAGTCAAGTAGAGGCATACTAGTGACACTATGTTTGTCTATGTATTCACACATGTATTATGTTTCCGGTTAATACAATTCTAGCATGAATAATAAACATTTATCATGAAATAAGGAAATAAATAATAACTTTATTATTGCCTCTAGGGCATATTTCCTTGATCTCCCACTTGCACTAGAGTCAATAATCTAGTTCACATCGCCATGTGATTTAACACCAATATTCATATCTGTATATGATTAACACCCATAGTTCACATCATCATGTGACCAACACCCAAAGGGTTTACTAGAGTCAATAATCTAGTTCACATCGCTATGTGATTAACACCCAAAGAGTACTAAGGTGTGATCATGTTTTGCTCGTGAGAGAAGCTTAGTCAACAGGTGCATCACATTGAGCCGTATGCATTTTGCAAATATTCTATGTCTACAATGCTCTGCATGGAGCTACTCTAGTTAATTGCTCCCACTTTCAATATGTATCCAGATTGAGACTTAGAGTCATATGGATCGGTGTGAAAACTTGCACCGAGGTAACTTTTACGACGGGCTCTTTTATCACCTCCATAATGGAGAAATATTTCCTTAGTTCTCACTAAGGATATTCTTGACCAATGTCCAGTGATCTACTCCTAGATCACTATTGTACTCCCTTGCCAAATTCAGAGCAAGGTATACAATAGGTCTGGTACATAGCATAGCATACTTTATAGAACCTATAACTGAGGCATAGGGAATGACTTTTCATTCTCTTTCTATTTTCTGCTGTGGTCGGGATTTGAGTTTTACTCAATTTCATACCTTTGCAACACAGACAAGAACTCTTTCTTTGACTGTTCCATTTTGAACTATTTCAAAATCTTGCCAAGGTATGTACTCATTGAAAATCTTATCAAGCGTCTTGATCTATCTCAATAGATCTTGATGCTCAATATGTAAGTAGCTTTTACTGAGGTCTTTTCTTTTTAAAGAACTCCTTTAAAACACTCCTTTATGCTTTGCAGAAAAATTCTATATCATTTCTGATCAACAATATGTCACTCACATATACTAATCAGAAAGGCTGTAGTGCTCCCACTCACTTTATTGTAAATACGGATTTCATCGTAAGTCCATATAAAACTATATGCTTTGATCAACTTATCAAAGCGTATATTCCAACTCCGAGATGCTTGCACCAGTCCATAGATGGATCGCTGGAGCTTGCACATTTTGTTAGCACCTTTAGGATTGACAAAACCTTCTGGTTGTATCATATACAACTATTTTTAATAAATTCATTAAGGAATGTAGTTTTGACATCCATTTGCCAAATTTCATAAAATGTGGCAATTGCTAACATGATTTGGACAGACTTTTAAGCATCGATACGAGTAAGAAAATCTCATCGTATTCAACACCTTGAACTTTGTCAAAAACCTTTTTCGACAAGTCTAGCTTTGTAGATAGTAACACTACTATCAACGTCCATCTTCCTCTTGAAGATCCATTTATTCTTAAGGACTCACCGATCATCGGGCAAGTCAATCAAAGTCTACACTTTGTTCTCATACATGGATCATATCTCAGATTTCATGGCCTCAAGCCATTTCGTGGAATCTGGGCTCATCATCGCTTCCTCATAGTTCGTAGGTTCATCATGGTCTAGTAACATGACTTCCAGAACATGATTACCGTACCACTCTGGTGCGGATCTTACTCTGGAAGACCTACGAGGTTTGGTAGCAACTTGATCTGAAGTTTGATGATCATCATCATTAACTTCCTCACTAATTGGTGTAGGAATCATGGAACTGATTTACGTGATGAACTACTTTCCAATAAGGAGAAGGTACAATTACCTCATCAAGTTCTACTCTCCTCCCACTCACTTCTTTCGAGAGAAACTCCTTCTCTGGAAAGGATCCATTTTAGCAACGAATGTCTTGCCTTCGGATCTGTGATAGAAGGTGTACCCAACAATTTCCTTTGGGTATTCTATGAAGGCGCACTTCTCCGATTTGGGTTCGAGCTTATCGGGATGAAACTTTTTCACATAAGCATCGCAGCCCCAAACTTTAAGAAACAACAGCTTAGGTTTATTGCTAAACCATAGTTCATACGGTGTCGTCTCAGCGGATTTAGATGGTGCCCTATTTTAAAACGTGAATGCAGCTGTCTCTAATGCATAACCCCAAAGCGATAGTGGTAAAGAGATATCATAGATCACACCATATCAAATAAAGTGCGATTCTGACGTTCGGACACACCATAACGATGTGGTGTTCGGTGGCGTGAGCTGTGAAACTATTCCACATTGTTTTAATTGAAGACCAAACTCGTAACTCAAATATTTGTCTCCGCGATCAGATCACAGAAACTTTATTTTCTTGTTACGATGATTTTTCCACTTCACTCTGAAATTCTTTGAACCTTTCAACTATTTCAGACTTATGTTTCATCAAGTAGATATACCCATATCTGCTCAAATCATCTTGTGAAGGTCAGAAAATAATGATACTTGCCACGAGCCTTCATACTCATTGGTTTGCATACATCAGTATGTATTATTTCCAATAAGTCGGTAGTTCGTTCCATTGTTCCGAAGAACGGAGTTTTAGTCATCTTGCCCAAAAGGCACGGTTCGCAAGCATCAAATGATTCATAACCAAGTGATTCCGAAAATCCATCTTTATGGAGTTTTTTCATGCGCTTTACACCGATATGATCCAAACGGCAGTGCCACAAATAAGTTGCACTATCATTATTAACTTTGCATCTTTTGGCCTCAATATTATGAATATGTGTATCACTACGATCGAGATCCAACAAACCATTTTCGTTGGTGTGTATGACCATAGAAGGTTTTATTCATGTAAATAGAACAATAATTGTTCTCTAACTTAAATGAATAACCGTATTGCAATAAACATGATCAAATCATATTCATGCTCAACGCAAACACCAAATAACATTTATTTAGGTTCAACACTAATCCCAAAAGTATAGGGAGTGTGCGATGATGATCATATCAATCTTGAAACTACTTTCAACACACATCGTCACTTCACCCTTAACTAGTTTCGCATTTATACGCAACTCCGTTTGAGTTACTACTCTTAGCAACTAAACCAGTACCAAATACCGAGGGGTTGCTATAAACACTAGTAAAGTACACATCAATAACATGTATATCAAATATACCTTTGTTTACTTTGCCATCCTTTTTATCCGCCAAATACTTGGGGTAGTTCTGCTTCTAGTAACCAGTCCCTTTGCAGTAGAAGCACTTAGTCTCAGGCTTAGGTCCAGACTTGGGCTTCTTCACTTGAGCAGCAACTTGCTTGCCGTTCTTCTTGAAGTTCCCTTCTATCCCTTTGCCCTTTTCTTGAAACTAGTGGTCTTGTTAACCATCAACACTTGATGTTCTTTCTTGATTTCTACCTTCATCGATTTCATCATCATGAAAAACTCGGGAATCATTTTCATCATCCCTTGCATACTATAGTTCATCACGAAGTTCTACTAACTACGTGATGGTGACTAGAGAATTCTGTCAATCACTATCTTATCTGGAAGATTAACTCCCACTTGATTCAAGTGATTGTAGTTCCCAGACAATCTGAGCACATGCTCACTAGTTGAGCGATTCTCCTCCATCTTTTAGCTATAGAACTTGTTGGAGACTTCATATCTCTCAACTCGGGTATTTGCTTGAAATATTAACTTCAACTCTTGGAACATCTCATATGGTCCATGACGTTCAAAACGTCTTTGAAATCCTGATTCTAAGCCGTTAAGCGTGGTGCACTTAAACTATCAAGTAGTCATCATATTGAGCTAGCCAAACATTCATAACATCTGCATCTGCTCCTGCAATAGGTCTATCACCTAGCGGTGCATCAAGGACATAATTCTTCTGTGCAGCAATGAGGATAAACCTCAGATTACGGATCCAATCCGCATCATTGCTACTAACATCTTTCAACACAGGTTTCTCTAGGAACATATCAAAATAAACATATGAAAGCAACAACGCGAGCTATTGATCTACAACATAATTTGCAAAATACTACCAGGACTAAGTTCATGATAAATTTAAGTTCAATTAATCATATTACTTAAGAACTCCCACTTAGACAGACATCTCTCTAGTCATCTAGGTGATCACGTGATCCAAATCAACTAAACCATGTCCGATCATCACGTGAGATGGAGTAGTTTCAATGGTGAACATCACTGTGTTGATCATATCTACTATATGATTCACGCCGACCTTTCGGTCTCCGTGTTCGAGGCCATATCTGCATATGCTAGGCTCGTCAAGTTTAACTGAGTATTCGCGTGTGCAAAACTGGCTTGCACCCATTGTAGATGGACGAGAGCTTATCACACCCGATCATCACGTGGTGTCTCGGCACGACGAACTTTGGCAATGGTGCATACTCAGGGAGAACACTTCTTGATAATTTTAGTGAGAGATCATCTTAAAATGCTACCGTCAATCAAAGCAAGATAAGATGCATAAAGGATAAACATCACATGCAATCAATATAAGTGATATGATATGGACATCATCATCTTGTGCTTGTGATCTCCATCTTCGAAGCACCGTCATGACCACCATCGTCACCGGCGCGACACCTTGATCTCCATCGTAGCATCGTTGTCGTTTCGCCATCTATTGCTTCTCGACTATCGCTACCGCTTAGTGATAAAGTAAAGCAATTACAGGCGTTGCATTTCATACAATAAGCGACAACCATATGGCTCCAGCCGATTGCCGATAACCGGTTACAAAACATGATCATCTCATACAATAAAATATAGCATCACGTCTTGACCATATCACATCACAACATGCCCTGCAAAAACAAGTTAGACGTCCTCTACTTTGTTGTTGCAAATTTTACGTGGCTGCTACGGGCTTAGCAAGAACCGTTCTTACCTACGCATCAAAACCACAGCGATAGTTTGTCAAATAGACTCCATTTTAACCTTCACAAGGACGGGCGTAGCCACACTCAGTTCAACTAAAGTGAGAGAGACAGACACCCGCGGTCACCTTTAAGCACGAGTGCTCGTAACGGTGAAACCAGTCTCGCGTAAGCGTACGCGTAATGTCGGTCCGGGCCACTTCATCTCACAATACCGCTGAACCAAAGTATGACATGCTGGTAGGCAGTATGACTTATATCGTCCACAACTCACTTGTGTTCTACTCGTGCATATAACATCAATGCATAAAACCTAGGCTCGGATGCCACTATTGGGGAACGTAGTAATTTCAAAAAATTTCCTACGCACACGCAAGATCATGGTGATGTATAGCAACGAGAAGGGGAGTGTATCTTCATACCCTTGAAGATCGCTAAGCGGAAGCGTTTATCAACGCGGTTGATGTAGTCGACGTCTTCACGATCCGACCGATCCAAGTACCGAGCGCGACGGCACCTCCGAGCTCGCACACGTTCAGCTCGATGGCGTCCTCGCCTTCTCGATCCAGCAAGAAGAGGCGAGGTAGTAGATGAGTTCGCAGCACGACGGCGTGGTAGCGGTGTTGGTGAAGAACAATCTCCGCAGGCTTCGCCTAAGCACTACGGAAACTATGATGGAGGCTAAACTAGAGGGGACGGGTTTCCGCACACGGCTTGGTGTTTCTTGATGTGTCTTTGGTGCTATCCCTACCCTCTATTTATATGTTGAGCCTTGGGGTGAAACTTGGAGTAAAAGCCTCCACAAAGTCGGTTTCACCCGAAAGGCAAGAGTCCTTCTCGGACTCAGGGCTAGACGCCAGGTTCCGGCGTCTCGACCTGACGCCGAGGACCTGGCGTCTCGCCCTGGACTCATAAAACTTCCTTTGCGCTTTCCAAAACCTTGTGGGCTTTCCCTTTGGCCCAAATAACGTGTTCTCGCACCCAAACATTTGGAAACATCCGAAACCCTTCCGTGAATTCGAACTCTTAGGAGATCAAACACTATTATCCCATATTTCAAACTTTATCTCCGGACCATTCCGGAGTTCCTCGTCGTGTCCATGATCTCATCTGGGACTCCAAACAACATTCGGTTACCAACATGCATAACTCATATAATACTATATCGTCAACGAAACGTTAAGCGTGCGGACCCTACGGGTTCGAGAACTATGTAGACATGACATAGAACTATTCTCGGTCAATAACCAATAGCGGGACCTGGATGCCCATATTGGCTCCTACATATTCTACGAAGGTCTTTATCGGTCAAACCGCATAACAACATACGTTGTTCCCTTTGTCATCGGTATGTTACTTGCCCGAGATTCGATCGTCGGTATCAATACCTAGTTCAATCTCGTCACCGCAAGTCTCTTTACTCGCTCAGAATCGTCATCTCATAACTAACTCATTAGTTATAATGCTTGCAAGGCTTAAGTGATGAGTATTACCGAGAGGGCCCAGAGATACATCTCCGACAATCGGAGTGACAAAACCTAATCTCGAAATACGCCAACTCAACATGTACCTTTGGAGACACCTGTAGTACTCCTTTATAATCACCCGATTCGTTGTGACGTTTGGTAGCACCAAAGTGTTCCTCCGTAAAGCGGAGTTGCATAATCTCATAGTTACAGGAACATGTATAAGTCATGAAGAAAGCAATAGCAACATACTAAACGATCAAGTGCTAAGCTAAAGGAATGGGTCAAGTCAATCACATCATTCTCCTAATGATGTGATCCCGTTAATCAAATGACAACTCTTTTGTCCATGGCTAGGAAACATAACCATTTCTGATAAACGAGCTAGTCAAGTAGAGGCATACTAGTGACACTATGTTTGTCTATGTATTCACACATGTATTATGTTTCCGGTTAATACAATTCTAGCATGAATAATAAACATTTATCATGAAATAAGGAAATAAATAATAACTTTATTATTGCCTCTAGGGCATATTTCCTTCAGTAAGTGGGAGGAAAGTGGAACTTGATGAAGTACTACCTCTTGAACCGATAAGTAGCGCAGCTCAGGAAGATGTTCATGTGGTGCCTGCACCAACAAGAGAGGAAACTGATGATGATGATCAAGGTACTTCGGATCAAGTTACTACTAAACTTCGTAGGTCCACGAGGACACGTTCCACACCAGAGTGGTATGGCAACCCTGTCCTGGAAATCATGTTGTTAGACAACAGTGAACCTTCGAACTATGAAGAAGCAATGGCAGGCCCAGATTCCAACAAATGGCTTGCATGCAATCTGAGATAGGATCCATGTATGAAAACAAAGTATGGACTTTGACAGACTTGCCCGATGATCGGCGAGCAATAGAAAACAAATGGATCTTTAAGAAGAAGACGGACGCGGATGGTAATGTTACCATCTATAAAGCTCGACTTGTCGCTAAGGGTTATCGACAAGTTCAAGGGATTGACTACGATGAGACATTCTCTCCGTAGCGAAGCTGAAGTCTGTCCGAATCATGTTAGCAATTGCCGCATACTATGATTATGAGATATGGCAAATGGACGTCAAAACAGCATTCCTTAACGGTCATCTTAAGGAAGAATTGTATATGATGCAGCCAGAAGGTTTTGTCGACCCTAAGAATGCTAACAAGGTATGCAAGCTCCAGCGCTCCATCTATGGGCTGGTGCAAGCATCTCGGAGTTGGAACATTCGCTTTAATGATCCAACTCTGTAGCATTTCTCATATTATATGCGGACTTATGGAGAAGACTGCGTTTACAAAAAAGTGAGTGGGAGCTCTGTAGCATTTCTCATATTATATGCGGATGACATACTTTTGATGGGAAATGATCAAAGCGTTTGGGTTTATGCAGACTTATGGAGAAGACTGTGTTTACAAAAAAGTGAGTGGGAGCTCTGTAGCATTTCTCATATTATATGCGGATGACATACTTTTGATCGGAAATATATAGAACTTTTGGACAACATTAAGGCCTACTTGAATAAGTGTTTTTCAATGAAGGACCTTGGAGAAGCTGCTTACATATTAGGCATCAAGATCTATAGAGATAGATCAAGACGCCTCATAGGTCTTTCACAAAGCACATACCTTGATAAGATATTGAAGAAGTTCAATATGGATCAGTCCAAGAAGGGGTTCTTGCCTGTGTTGCAAGGTGTGAAATTGAGCTCGGCTCAATGTCCGACCACGACAGAAGATAGAGAAAAGATGAGTGTCGTCCCCTATGCCTCAGCCATAGGGTCTATCATGTATGCCATGACCTGTACCAGACCTGATATAAACCTTGCCATAAGTTTGGTAGGAAGGTACCAAAGTAATCCCAGCATGGAACACTGGACAGCGGTCAAGAACATTCTTAAGTACCTGAAAAGGACTAAGGATATGTTTCTCATATATGGAGGTGACGAAGAGCTCGTCGTAAAGGGTTACGTCGACGCTAGCTTTGACACAGATCTGGATGACTCTAACTCACAAACCGGATACGTGTATATTTTGAATGGTGGGGCGATGGCTGGTGCGATTGCAAGCGAGGCGTCGTGGCGGGATCTACATGTGAAGCGGAGTACATGGCAGCCTCGGAGGCAGCGCATGAAGCTATCTGGGTGAAGGAGTTCATCACCGACCTAGGAGTCATACCCAATGCGTCGAGGCCAATCACACTCTTCTGTGACAACACTAGAGCTATTGCACTTGCCAAGGAGCCCAGGTTTCACAAGAAGACCAGGCACATCAAGCATCACTTCAACTCCATTCGTGAAAATGTTCAAGATGGAGACATAGATATTTGTAAAGTACATACGGACCTGAATATAGCAGATCCGTTGACTAAACCTCTCCCTAGAGCAAAACATGATCAACACCAGAACGCAATGGGTGTTCGATACATCACAATGTAACTACATTATTGACTCTAGTGCAAGTGGGAGACTATTGGAAGTATGCCCTAGAGGCAATAATAAAATGGTTATTAATATATTTCTTCGTTCATGATAATTGTCTATTGTTCATGCTATAATTGTATTATCTGGAAATCGTAATACATGTGTGAATACATAGACCACAACAAGTCCCTAGTGAGCCTCTAGTTGACTAGCTCGTTGATCAACAGATAGTCATGGTTTCCTGACTATGGACATTGGATGCCATTGATAACGGAATCACATCATTAGGAGAATGATGTGATGGACAAGACCCAATCCTAAGCATAGCACAAAGATCGTATAGTTCGTTTCGCTAGAGCTTTTCCAAATGTCAAGTATCATTTCCTTAGACCATGAGATTGTGCAACTCCCGGAAACCGTAGGAGTGCTTTGGGTGTGCCAAACGTCACTGGCGTGAATCGGGTGACTATAAAGGTGCACTACGGGTATCTTCGAAAGTGTCTGTTGGGTTGGCACGAATCGAGACTGGGATTTGTCACTCCGTATGACGGATAGGTATCTCTGGGCCCACTCGGTAATGCATCATCATAATGAGCTCAATGTGACCAAGTGTTTGGTCACGGGATCATGCATTACGGTACGACTAAAGTGACTTGCCGGTAACGAGACTGAACGAGGTATTGGGGTACCGACGATCGAGCCTCGGGCAAGTAACGTACCGATTGACAAAGGGAATTGTATACGGGATTGATTGAATCCTCGACATCGTGGTTCGTCCGATGAGATCATTGAGGAGCATGTGGGAGCCAACATGGGTATCCAGATCCCGCTGTTGGTTATTGACCGGAGAGGCGTCTCGGTCATGTCTGCATGTCTCCCGAACCCGTAGGGTCTACACACTTAAGGTTCGGTGACGCTAGGGTTGTAGAGCTATGAATATGCAGTAACCCGAAAGCTGTTCGGAGTCCCGGATGAGATCCCGGTTGTCGCGAGGAGTTCCGGAATGGTCCGGAGGTGAAGAATTATATATAGGAAGTGCAGTTTCAGCCATCGGGAAAGTTTTGGGGGTCACCGGTATTGTACCGGGACCACCGGAAAGGTCCCGGGGGTCCACCGGGTGGGGCCACCTATCCCGGAGGGCCCCATAGTCTGAAGTGGGGAGGGGAACCAGCCCCTGGTGGGCTGGTGCGCCCCACCTTGGGCCCCCCTGCGCCTAGGGTTGGAAACCCTATTGGTGGGGGGTGCCTCCACTTGCCTTGGGGGGCAAGGCGCCCCCCCTTGGAGATCCCATCTCCTACGGCCGGCGCCCCCCAGGGGGCCTATATAAAGGTGGGGAGGGAGGGCAGCCACACCCAAGTCTCTGGCGCCTCCCTCTCCCCACGCACCACCTCTCCCTCTCGCAGAAGCTTGGCGAAGCCCTGCCGTGATCGTTGCTGCATCCACCACCACGCCGTCGTGCTGCTGGATCTTCATCAACCTCTCCTTCCCCCTTGCTGGATCAAGAAGGAGGAGACGTCTTCCCAACCGTACATGTGTTGAACGCGGAGGTGCCGTCCATTCGGCGCTAGGATCTCCGGTGATTTGGGTCATGACAAGTACGACTCCCTCAACCCCGTTCTCTTGAACGCTTCCACACGCGATCTACAAGGATATGTAGATGCACTCCTCTCTCTCGTTGCTAGATGACTCCATAGATTGATCTTGCTGAACGTAGCAAAATTTTTATTTTCTGCACCGTTTCCCAACAAAATCATCATTGGCTGGAGGAAACACGTGTCGGCTCATCATTGGGACAGATGTCATCCACTCACTGGACAGAAGGCGCCTATGATACATCGACACGTGGCACGGCCCAACAGTGGACCATTCCTGTGAAAAGGCCGGCCCGTTTGACTTGGTCAAAAGTTGGCGGGACGGCCCATGGAAGGCCTGTTAACAGCCTGTTAGCATATAGCCCATTTACAGCCCATTAAACCAAGGCCCGTTACGCCCTATGCGAATTAGGCCCAGTAGCGTCATTTGGGCCATCCAATATGATTCCAGCCCGTTTTCACTTTTGGCCGATGTATGGCCCATGACTTCTTTCGGCCCATATGAGGCCCTTTGTAACTCTTGGCCCATTAGCGGCCCGTGCTGAAACTGGCCCGTAATGAACAGTGTATTACTTTACACCCATTAACGGCCCGCGGTGAAACTGGCCCGTAATGAACAGTGTAACACTTTATACCCATTAACGGGCCGTTTCCAGCCAAGTTAACTTTGGCCTTCTGAGGGCCCATTTATTCTTGGGCTCATTTGCAGCATTTGGTTACTTACGGCCCGTTACTGTCATTTTCTGCTTGTGGGCCAAATTCAGCCCGTCATTACAGTCGGCCCGTTTGTGGTCCGTTAGTCTGTTGGGCCATTTTCATAGCATCACCAAATACGACCTATTAATGGCCCGTTATGGTCAGCCCATAAAACGTACGATTTCCATTATAGGCCCTTCTACGGCCCATTAAAGGCCCGTACAAGACCCATAAATGAGTCGGCGGCCCATGGATCCTACGTGACGTAGAAGGCCCATGGATCCTATAAGACGTAGAAGGCCCATGGATCCTACGAGTCGTAGATGGCCCATGGATCCCACGAGACGTAGAAGGCCCATGAATCCTACGAGACGTAGAAGGCCCGTGGATCCTACGAAACATAGAAGGCCCATGGATCCGACGGCCCGTGAAGGCCCATGGTCGGGAGAGTTAGCCCCCGTTTGAACGATATAGCATATTCAAAGAATTATCCTACTCAATACTATCACCTCTAAAAAGCATACACTATACAACAAAGAGATCAAGGCATAGAAAGGTAGAATAATCCTACACTATACAATAAAGAAATTACAGCCGATTATACCCACTGGGCATTATGGTTCGCACAAGTGATAATAAAGCATACACAAACAGCAAATTACATACACTGGGCAAATACAGCTCATACATCATGGACGCGCATCAACTTAACTCCATTTGAACTATAATCTCTTCAGAAAATAGGATTGGCCGGATTCAGATAGCACAAATTTTAGTCTGCAAAATCTCCAATTACTTCATGGTTACCTCGGTGTCTTGTTTCATTTTTTGACTCCTGCATCTAATACCTGCATGTTCAGTCTCAACTTGTTGATTATACGTTGACAATCATGTACACGTTGTCTTGCCACCTATAGTTGATGCTCGAGAACATCAAAGACGTTCAATTCAATCCATAATCATTCGAAGCTTGCCATGCCGCTTTGCTCCTGATTTTGTGTTGATGTCACTTCATCCTGAAATGTTTCTGTAAGTACACATGACTATGGAAAAAATATAGTTACAATAGTGAAGCGAACAAGACACTATTTTGTACTACATGGTAAAACAGGACTAACAATAATGTTACACGTCACTTTCACACACAAAATGTTACACGTCATGAAGCATAAGCAGGTGATATTTTAAAAATTATAAAAAAGATAGTCTATGCAGCTTGCATACTGAAATCTCTCTTAGCTCACCAGAGGAGCATGATGTTGGGGCCCAATCGAAAACACAGACAAGTTACAAATTTAGACAGCACGTTGCGTATAAGTAAGCAAGCAATTGGCCATTCTGTACAATTAAAGTCTTAGGGAGCATAATGAACAGCAGAGGGTTTCATACAAACATACTACAGCAGGCAAAACTATGCAATCATTAGCGTAGAATAAACTAGATTGTGAGCCTCATGCAATAATAGTTGGTTAATAGACTTCAAAGTTTCAGGCACACTTCGGCAGAGTAAGTAAATGGTAAGGCCTTTAATTATGTCAACTAATAGTGATATAAGTACCGAACATCAGGCATGATTATTTGGGCATCTCAGGACAAATAAAGTAATTGAAAAGAGAAAATTAACTATGCCTGAAACAAACAAGGAATTGAACTGTTGAGTTGCCTACAGTGACATACCTTAGCAGGTTGAAGAGGCTCAGCGCAGCTCCTACTTCTCTTGCAAGGCTCCTTCCTAACATCTTGTACTTGGAAATCCTCAATCTTATCTTCATTGCACCCCCTCTGCAAGGTGACACAAACTAGTTACTCGTCTCCTTGGAAGATAAATATGCATACTTTCCAGTCTGTGAACACAAAAGGATGAGATTATAACAAAACAACACCACATAATGAAACATGCCGCATCTCTTGCACTTGCACAAGATGAAATGAGCATTTACTATGTCTGCACTATGTAAAAACTAGGCATACCTTCGAACTGGATCTCCAGGTACGCTTGCAGAGCCTACTGTAGTGTACAGCCAAATCTTTATGTCACCTATGAGTTAGACAAGGCCCCACTACAACAGCCCTTAGTGTTTAAATCGTTGACAAGCTCTGTTAGAGTGTTAGGTCAAGAACAGCAAGTAATCAAAGCAAACAGTCCTAGTATGGCTAGCTGATGCAAACAAGCAATTGAACAGATGTGTGAGCAAATCTTACATATCAAGAAAAGAAGCAAAGAAGGAGGCTTAAAGACCATCACTTGACTGACCAAATTTAAGGGGCATTTAAACATCATGTGGAACGTATGAACTAACATAAACATTACATATTCTAGATTCTACAATGAAATGCACATGTATTAGGTTATGCCATGTATGATGATGCCTAAATGTACAGATAGCAGGCATGAGTGATTCATCATTGCACGCACAATTGAATTGCAAGTTAAGGGCCAGTTCAATTCTGCCTTTTCAGGGCATATTGTCAAAATAAGCCATAAAAGATGTAAAGAAGTCATTTTTGAGTTATGGGCTTGGGTTTAACTAATTTCGCTTTGGAGGGGGGTGTTTCTGGTAGAACCTCACTAAAAATTGAAGGGAAGGGGAATAGTGAAATGACTCTGTTGTCTGCCTATATTACACTCAAAATGCAACTGCTGACGCCCGTGTCACACCTGACCCTCAAGTAAAAACAAACACGCAAGCATTCATTGCCATGCCCGCTTGCATCTCCTCTCCCCTTTCCCTCTATCTCGATCCCCTGCCTGCAGCACTACGGTTCCTCCAGCGAGCCGTCGCCACTGGTCCCATCTGGCCTGGTCCTCGACGATGCTATGTCCAGCTAGGCTACATGGTCGGCGGGTAGGGGCAAATCTCCCTGGCTGCTCCTCCCTCTGGCGCCGCCCCTCATTCTCATGGTCTCCAGCAGCTGCTCCATTGTGGTTCGTCCAACGCACTACTCCCGACGGGCGCTGCACAACTACGGCTGATGCCACACTGCGGCAGAAGGAACCTTCTTCCCCCTCCCCTCCTCCCAGGCCATGGCCTTGAGGTGCTGTTGAAGGATGAGCTCATCCAACAAGGTGAAGATCTCCTCTAATTTTTTGCCAAAATTTTATCCTGATCCATTATACGATGAATTGCTATGAGCTGCTTCTGATGCTGCTCTATGATGCATTGCTATGAGCTGCTCCTGCTACTGCTATATGATGAATTGCTATGAGCTCCTGCTGCTGTATGATGAGTTGCTATGAGCTGCTGCTATTGCTATATGATGAATTGCTATGAGCTGCTACTGCTGCTATATGATGAGTTGCTACAAGCTGCTCCTGCTGCTATATGATGAATTGCTATGAGCTGCTCCTGCTGCTGCTATATGATGAATTGCTATGAGTTGCTCCTACTGCTGCTATATGATGAATTGCTATGAGCTCCTGCTGGTATATGATGAATTGTAGACTGTTGCTGTTGTATGATGAGTTGCTATGAGGTGCTGCTGCTGTATGATGAGTTGCTATGAGCTGCTGCTGCTGCTATATGATGCTTTCAGGTGGTGCTGCTATATGATAATAATCATCCACTTGGACCATCGAATTTCAATAAATAATTGTTCTTCATTTAAATGTGGGTCATGCGTTCTTCATTTAAATTAGACAATGGGATCTCTATGGAAAACATTGACCAAAGTAGATTGTGCCAAGTAGATGGTATCTTTGTATTTGCATTTTGAGCAAATAGTGATGGTCCGTTTTCCTATCATATTAATTACTACACTGGGTTCATTTGTGATGTTTGCAAGTCAAATTAATTTCCATATGGGCAGCAAAATGAAAAGTAGATAATGCAACCTAGACTTTCCACTGATCATACCAAAGATAAGCTGAAAACGCAATGAAAAGAACTGGTTGGCTTATTACATGGAGCTTATATTCACAGCTACTTATTTTCTTAGGATAACTCGTAATAACTGTCCCTAAGAAACTTGGCTAATAGAACTGGCATACAAATAACATGTCACGATGATTGCAATGGAGGAGTGACGTACCATAGCACACTGTATAGGCTCACCGCTGCCTCTCCTTTTTTGCGATGTTCCATGAAATTGCCACATACATCTTGTACTTTTTCATTGTGTAACCCTATCTGCAAGTTGACACGGTTAATTTCAGACATCTCTACATGATACTACATTGCATATCCCTTGCGCATATTTAAACCACCAATTAACGATTGTGTGCGTACCATAAACTAGCCATGGCTCTGTATGCTAGACTAGCAGGCACTCTAAGGGAGCCTAATGTAGTGCACTGGAATTCCTACATGCCACCTATGATTTTGTGTAATGTACTGCCCCTGTTCCTAAATATATGTCTTTGTAGAGATTCCAGTATGGACCACATACAGATGTATATAGATACATTTTCGAGTGTAGATTCACTCATTTTGCTCCGTATGTAGCCTATAGTGGAATCTCTAGAAAGACTTATATTTAGGAACGGAGGTATGAGGTAGTATCATGTATGACATCTACATATCTAATTTAGTAGCCAGTAGTAGAAATCATTGTCTGCCCAAAGGGATTACTGGTCGAAAATCCTAGCAAAGCACGCTGGCAGGCATAGAACAATACAAGAGAGAGAGCGCACTTACAAGATCATAGCAATGCCTCAGTCCAGGATCTTGGTTGGCCAAGCTGTTAGATCCAGAAGAAACATCATCCTTGTAGTTTTTGCCGGTGCATAACAGTAACAAATGACCGGTTAGTATATTTGAAGTACATCGGGCAGGTGATGCTGGACGGGTTTAAAGGTGACAAGTACCTAGGCCGTGGCGGGTGCTTGGCATCTCTCCAGATGGTGGGAATCAGGTTAGAAACGTCGAGGGTGATGACGCTGCGCTGGCTGTCGGGGTCCGGTAAGGATATCTAGAACCGTCGAGTAGGGTGTTTGTGGAGCAGCTCCGGTAGGGTGGACTACGATGTGGGCGAAGCGGATCTGTGGCCGTGGACAAGGGCGTAGGTGAAGCTGCTCCGGTGGTTGGGTTAAGGATGGTGTCGACGACGCGGATCTGCGGCCGTGGATGGGGCGTCAGAAGCTGCTCCGGTAGTTGGGTTAAGGATGGTGTCGACGATGCGGATCTGCGGCCGTGGACGGGGTGTCAGAAGCTGCTCCGGTGGTTGGGTTAAGGGTGGTGTCGACGATGCGGATCTGCGGCCATGGACGGGGCATCAGAAGCTGCTCCGGTAGGTTGGATGAGGGTGCGAGGAAGCAGATCTGAGGCCGTGGACTTGTGAGTTGGCAAAGCGGCCCGATAGGGTTGAGAATTGTATAGGCAAAGCTACTCCGGTAGGGTTGACGATGGTGTCGGCGAAGTGGCTCCGGTAGGATTGAGGAAGGTGTCGGCGAAGCGGCTCCGGTAGGGTTGAGGAAGGTGTCGGCGAAGAGGATCAGAGGCCGTCGACGGGGGCGTCGGTGGGGCGGCTCTCGGGGGTGTGGACGAAGCGTCTCCGGTGGGGAGTACGAATGAGCTGCTGCAGATGCGCGGCGGTTGACGAGAGTACCGGCGAAGCAGATCTGGCGCCGTGGACAAGGCCGGCACTGAATGGGCTGTGGTACAGTGGTGGATGAGGAGTCTACTTGTTTCTAGGGGAGGTGGGAGGGGTAGATGCAGCCGCAGAAGCAGATCCGACGAGGTGGACGCCGTTGGCAGTGAATGGGCTATGGTACGCCGGTGGATGAGCAGAAGCAGATCCGGCGAGGTGGACGCCGCTGGCAGTGAATGGGCTATGGTACAGTGGTGGATGAGCAGTCTAGGGTTTTGTGTTAAGCTTGAGCTCGGTACTACTAATTAGCAGCAGCTCCTTATTTTGAAGCGCGCTGCTGATAAGATTCTGTGTATAGGCTTTTCCCTAGTAGTGTCGGGGTTCGGTAACCTCCGGTACTCCGGTTTTATCCTAAACTTATCCGGAACACTTCCGGTGTTCGAATATAGTCGTCTAATATATCAATCTTTATGTATCGACCATTTCGAGACACCTCATCATGTCCGTGATCACATCCGGGACTCCGAACAATCTTCGATACAACATATCACATAAACTCATAATACCAATCGTCATGGAACATTAAGCGTGCGGACCCTACGGGTTCGAGAACTATGTAGACATGACCGAGACACGTCTCCGGTCAATAACCAATAGCGGAACCTAGATTCTCATATTGGTTCCTACATAATCTACGAAGATCTTTATCGGTCAAACCGCATAACAACATACGTTGTTCCCTTTGTCATCGATATGTTACTTGCCTGAGATTCGATCGTCGGTATCTCAATACCTAGTTCAATATCGTTAATTACCGGCAAGTCTCTTTACTTGTTCCGTAAGACATCATCCTGCAACTAACTCATTAGTCACAATGCTTGCAAGGCTTGTAGTGATGAGTATTACCGAGAGGGCCCAGAGATACCTCTCCGAAACACGGAGTGATAAATCCTATTCTTGATCTATGCCAACCCAACAAACACCTTCGGAGACACCTGTAGAGCACCTTTATAATCACCCTTTTACATTGTGACATTTGGTAGGACACAAAGTGTTCCTCCGGTATTCGGGAGTTGCATAATCTCATAGTCTGAGAAACTTGTATAAGTCATGAAGAAAGCAGTAGCAATGAAACTAACACGATCATAATGTTAAGCTAACAGATGGGTCATGTCCATCACATCATTCTCCTAATGATGTGATCCCGTTTATCAAATGACAACACATGTCTATGTTAGGAAACATAACCATCTTTGATTAACGAGCTAGTCAAGTAGAGGCATACTAGGGACTATGTTTTGTCTATGTATTCACACATGTACTAAGTTTCCGGTTAATACAATTCTAGCATGAATAATAAACCTTTATCATGAATTAAGGAAATAAATAATAACTTTATTATTGCCTCTAGGGCATATTTCCTTCACATACCCCTTCTTATCCTGTTGACGCCAGCTGGTACATGGATACTAGTGCTACAGATCATCTGACGAGCGAGCTCTCAAAGCTTGGGTCGTTCGAGCCTGACCAGGGCCATGACAAGGTTCATACAGCAAGTGGGTATGCATATATCTCATATTGGTCAATCATCTCTTCTAAAATCTACATCTCGTTAACTTCAACTATCCAATGTTCTTCATGTTCCTTCTGTTACTCGCAACCTCTTGTCTATTCCTGGACTTACTTATGACAAACGATGTTTTTGTTGAATTCCCCCATTCTATTTTTTCTGTTAAGGACTGAGCAACACGGGAAATTCTACTTAGGGTTTGCGTGGCAGGTCTATCACAAACCAAAAAACCTCCTGATCTCAACCGTTCATCGCTCATGCTGTGGTTCCACGGAGGGCCATCTCTAGCGGTGTTTCTTGTTGGCCCACTTCTGACAGTGATGGGCCTTTTTTGAACTTGTGGATTGGATCAAGGAAAATGCGGTGTATCCTAAAATCCTCCATCGCCATTACTCGACCCTCTCGTGCATCATATATAAACCACAACGAAGTACAATTTACCGTAATATGTTTTCAAATATCCGATATCTCTGATGTAAATTACAAAGTGATTTTAGTTAAAAAGCTGATAGGTAGTCTCTCCAGGGGTGTGAGAGGTTGGGAAACCCAGTGCCCTCGATCTCGGCCTTTAGATAGGTTAGTGTTATGGTTTTGTGGCAATGCATCATTGTGGTACTGATGTAGGGTGGAACCCTAATTCGTCGATCTTTCACGTTTGGAGGGGATCCTACGGAGAACACGATGAACACGGGGAGGAATGGAGAGAAATCACAAGGGGAAACACTCAAGAACAAGTCCAAATCACACATCCACTAGACAATCAAACACACAAGATCACAAGGTACATGAACAACAAAGGGAAAGATACAAGCTAAGGTTCATCTCCAAGAGGAGGTCTTGATGATATCCTAGATGGATCTTCCCTAAAGAGGGTCTTGAATCCAGGGGATCTTCTCCTAGATGGAGGTCTTGGCCTCCAATGGAGTAGTGGTCTCTCTCTCTCAAGAGTAGAGATAGGTAGGAGCAAAGCTCACTTAAGAATGAGCTATCACTTTGCTAACCCTAGAAAGGAGGTGGAGGAGGTCTATTTATAGCCCAAGGGGCGAAGGGGTAAGTGAGGGGCGAAGGGGGTACACGGGCCTTGGCCCAAGTCACGCACGCAGGCGGGGTCCGGATGATCCGGATGGTGGCCCGGATGATCTGGGTGTCGGGGGTCCGGATGATCCGGGCGACCGTCCGGATGATCCGGCTTCGTCGGGCAGCTTCTGTTGTCTTCGAGCCAATTATCCGAATGATCCGGAGGGCAACCCGGATGATCCGGCTGAGCCCGGATGATCCGGACGGCGGTCCGGACGTCCGGCCTGGCTCCTGCAGTCGCTCCGTCTTCTTCTCCTTTCTTCCGTCTTCTCTTCCACGCTTCCCTCGCGGATGGTGTAGTCGTTCCTTGGCTCTTGCACTCCTCCTTGACATCTGTGAAGCTCCGACAATACCTATGCATGCACACAAGGAGTGTCAAGTAGTATACCATCCTCGAGAGTGTCAAGTGAGCACGTGTAAAGGAGATGATTCACCTTTGTGTATGTAAAGTAGATGTCGCACGCGTCACTTGCCAAATGGGCTCTTGACGTGGTGATGTCCGTAGGATGCTCCGCATCATCCCCTCCCCCTTGGGAAAGATCCGACCTCGGATCGAAATCCAAATCACGATGGGAAAGAGATGATGTCGTCGTGTGGAAGTGGACGATCACCAAGCCTTCGTCATCTTGTAGTTCCAAATGGGCACTCTCCAATGTCGCACCATCTTGTGATTCCTTCAAAAGTAGCAAAGATAACAAGCACTTGGAAAAACAAATGTGGTTGTCGTAAGAGCAAAACCAAGCATTCAAGAGGTGATTCACCCAACAAGTGTTGTCATCAAGCATAGCATATGGTTTGACAAAGAAGTGTGGCATGGCATTTGAGCATATAAATTGAGCACAATCAAGTATATCATGGTAACAAGCATGCAAATGGGAGGTCAAGATGCAAATATATGTGATAAGTGAACAAGCATCTACCTCAAGGTCATAGCAAGCATGCATAAAGAGCTCAATGAACGGTCTATGGTAGGCATAAGAGTCATTCACAACACCAAATATAGTGAAATGTCTAAACACATGGGGCAAGTGCAAGACAATCCAAGCATAACGTGCATAGGGTGTAGTGAAGATATCGTGGCACTCAACACAATGGAAAGAGCAATTGTTCATCATGTGTGAGGCAATCAAGTCAAGCATGTGATAAGCAAAGGGACATGGAATATGTGAAGAACTAGATGCAACACACAAGGCATATATGTCATCAACCCAAGAAAGCAAGTAGTGGAACATGGGTGATGCAATATAGCGAGCATTCATAGCTATCAAATCAAGCAAGCTAGTAGTGCGAAGATGTAACATACTAGGAGGAATCATGGCAAACATGTCATTGGTGCAAATAGTGGGCATGAATAATTCACAAGTCATAGCACAAGCATGAAAGCAAGATATGAGTACAATATCATGAATGTATTGGTGAGAGGCCATATGTGAATAGCAATGGGTCATCATGACTCTCCCAACACAACAAGCATCAATAGAATGGGGCACATGATAAACATGGCAAAAGCAACAAGGATCTCCACCAAGCATGCAAATACACATAGGAATATCATAATGGAGAATCATGGGTAGATGCAAACAAGGGTCACAATTGCATGGCAAAGGCATAGAAGTAAGCATAGCATGCAAAGTGAACACGGTAAAATGAGCATAATGTGAGAAGTGGTGAATGGCCCATAGCCGTGTGAGAGCCAAGTAGAGGAGTTGTGCATAGTCCTTGCGCGAAGGGGACGGTGGTAAAGACAATCCACGTGATCCCAATTCATCGTTGCTCTCAAGAGCTCGTTTTGTCAACTCGTGGGATTGCGAGGTTGACAAGTATTCATGGTTACCTACACAAAAGAGACACAATCCAAAGAAATTGTGCGCGTGGTAAATGTACACATCATCCATCATGATGTGTATGTGCACGTGTGAGTTAGCACAAGATAAGCAATGCTCAAAGATATTTGATGCATGGTATAAGAACATGTCATCATCATGAAAGAATAGTTGTTATGTATGACACGATGGGGACACAAATTGAGCAAACAAGTATATGGCACATCAAAAGCATGTTTATTCATTGGGAGCATATGGTGCACACAAGTATTGGGATCATGCAATGGATGGGATGGGTCAAAATCTCCTAAGATGCATGAGGAAACTATGGGGGTCTCCTCATGAGCAATATCGGAAACATCACATGGGGAAAATGGACAACATCCAAAACAATGCATATCCGAAGCTAGGTGGTCATGGCATGGCATATGAGATAAATGATGCAAAGGAAGCATATCAATATCATCACAAGAGAAACAAATGCCAATAACCCTGGGCTTGTCATCTATGCCATATGTGCAAATTGGGTTTATTTTAATGGCATATGCATAGTCACTATGAAGAGATTGCAAATAAGACATATGGTTGATCTCATGCATAGCATATGACAAGTCAAGCGGATTATCAAACATGATGTGACCTAAAGAATTGTCACAAGAAATCCTATGTAACATGGCATCACAACTAATAGACTCCACAATAGAATCATCATACTCATCATAAATGGGCAAATCATCGCATGGGGAAATCATACTAGCATGAAGCATGGCAATAGGTGGATCAACATCATGGAAGAAATCGATGTCAAGAATGTCCACTAGTGGGACTAGAGCATCACCTTCACCTATGTTACCTTTGTCATTCCACTCAAGTGGTGTAGGTGAGGTGGGAAAGACCAAATGGTGGTCATCATCATCATCTTGATGGAACCATGTGGGCGGTGCATCATAATCCACCATGGCCAACGTCTTGTCCAAAGGGAGGACAAAGTCATCGAGGATCGGCGCGTCATCAGAAATGGGACCTAGAACCAAACGAGAAAACACAATAGAGGTAGAGGTCAAGTTGTTAGAAATGCAAATGGCCTCACGAGACCTATCAACTATCTCACTCTCTCTATGTGGTGGTTCACTCACTCCCTCAAAATAGGTGCACTCAAACTCACGTATGGTGGAGTCACTCATCTCACTCAAGTGGTGGGGGTTGTGGCTCTCCTCACATGGGAATTGTGGCAACTCATCATATATGGGGCTAGTGGTGAAGTCACTCTCACTCTCAATATGGTGGCACAAGTCATTCAAGTCATCATACGTCGCCGTGGTCGAAGGGAAAGCCCATGCTCAACCATCTCATCGTGGTTGCCGTGGATGAAGGCCGAAGATGGCACATCATCACTCTCGCCTCCTAAGATGGAAGCATCATCCTTGCTCGCCACCTTGTCGCTCGCCTCCAAAGCTTGGTTCTTGAAGGTCTCCGTAGTCGAACTCGTCGCCGCACCGTCTTGAAAAAGAATCGAAGTAGACTCGGCATCATAAATGCCACAAAGAGGGATGGCGGTGAAGTCACACTTGGGAGCATCGTCTTGGAACTCGTCGGGCTTGGACATCTTGGTGGTACTAGCCTCATGCTTGTCGTAGAGCTTGGTCGCCGTGAAGTTTGCTTGGGGTGGAGAAGCCTTGGCCTTCATGAGTTCTTGTTCCGCCTTGAGAGCACCAATGTAGTAGTCGTCGATGGACTTGTAGTTCTCGAGGAAGATGGTCTTGGAGATGTCGTTGTGCAATCCCATCATGAAGTGAAACTTCATCGAAATGGGGTCGTCCACGCCGGCTCATCGCAAGGCAATCATCATCTCCTTGAAGTACTTGTCAATGGACTTGGTGAAGGAAATATGCCCTAGAGGCAATAATAAAGTTATTATTTATTTCCTTATTTCATGATAAATGTTTATTATTCATGCTAGAATTGTATTAACCGGAAACATAATACATGTGTGAATATATAGACAAACAGAGTGTCACTAGTATGCCTCTACTTGACTAGCTTGTTAATCAAAGATGGTTATGTTTCCTAACCATGGACAAAGAGTTGTTATTTGATTAACGGGATCACATCATTAGTTGAATGATCTGATTGACATGACCCATTCCGTTAGCTTAGCACCCGATCGTTTAGTATGTTGCTATTGCTTTCTTCATGACTTATACATGTTCCTATGACTATGAGATTATGCAACTCCCGTTTACCGGAGGAACACTTTGTGTGCTACCAAACGTCACAACGTAACTGGGTGATTATAAAGGTGCTCTACAGGTGTCTCCAATGGTCCTTGTTGGGTTGGCGTATTTCGAGATTAGGATTTGTCACTCCGAATGTCGGAGAGGTATCTCTGGGCCCTCTCGGTAATACACATCACTTAAGCCTTGCAAGCATTGCAACTAATGAGTTAGTTGCAAGATGATGTATTACGGAACGAGTAAAGAGACTTGCCGGTAACGAGATTGAACTAGGTATTGGATACCGACGATCGAATCTCGGGCAAGTAACATACCGATGACAAAGGGAACAACATATGTTGTTATGCGGTCTGACCGATAAAGATCTTCGTAGAATATGTAGGAACCAATATGGGCATCCAGGTCCCGCTATTGGTTATTGACCGGAGACGTGTCTCGGTCATGTCTACATTGTTCTCGAACCGTAGGGTCCGCACGCTTAAGGTTTCGATGACAGTTATATTATGAGTTTATGAGTTTTGATGTACCCAAGGAGTTCGGAGTCCCGGATGAGATCGGGGACATGACGAAGAGTCTCGAATTGGTCGAGACGTAAAGATCGATATATTGGACGACTATATTCGGAGTTTGGAAAGGTTCCGAGTGATTCGGTATTTTTGAGTACTGGGAGAGTTACGGAATTCGCTGGGAGAAGTATTGGGCCTCATTGGGCCTCAAGGAAAGAGAGAGGGCTGCCTAGGGCAGGCCGCCCCCAAGGCCTAGTCCGAATTGGACTAGGGGGAGGGGCCGCACCCCCTCCTTCCTTCCCTTCTCTCTTCCCCTTCCTAGTCTCTTACTCCTACTACATGGAAGGACCCCTAGTTGGACTAGGAAAGAGGGAATCCTACTCCCGGTGGGAGTAGGACTCCCCATGGCGCGCCCCTCCTAGGGCCGGCCTCCTCCTCCCTCCCTCCTTTATATACGGGGGCAGGGGGCACCCCATGGACACACAAGTTGATCATTGATCGTTCCTTAGCCGTGTGCGGTGCCCCCCTCCATGATATTACACCTCAGTCATATTGTAGTGGTGCTTAGGCGAAGCCCTGGGACAAGAGAACATCAAGATCGTCACCACGCCGTCGTGCTGACGGAACTCCCCCTCGGAACCACTACTGGATTGGAGATCTAGGGTGCGTCATCGAGCTGTACGTGTGTCAAGAACTCGGAGGTGCCGGAGTAACGGTGCTTGGATCGGTTGGACCGGGAGGACGTACGACTACTTCCTCTACGTTGCGTCAACGCTTCCGCTTCGGTCTACGAGGGTACGTAGACAACACTCTCCCCCCGTTGATATATCATCACCATGATCTTGCGTGTGCGTAGGAAATTTTTGAAATTACTACGTTCCCCAACAGTGGCATCCGAGCCTAGGTTTAATGCGTTGATGTTATATGCACGAGTAGAACACAAGTGAGTTGTGGACGATATAAGTCATACTGCCTACCAGCATGTCATACTTTGGTTCAGCGGTATTGTTGGATGAAGCGGCCCGAACCGACATTACGCGTACGCTTACGCGAGATTGGTTTTACCGCCGTGCTTTGCACATAGGTGACTAGCGGGTGTCTGTTTCTCCAACTTTAGTTGAACCGAGTGTGGCTACGCCCGGTCCTTGTGAAGGTTAAAACGGAGTCTATTTGACAAACTATCGTTGTGGTTTTGATGCGTAGGTAAGAACTGTTCTTGCTAAGCCCGTAGCAGCCACGTAAAATTTGCAACAACAAAGTAGAGGACGTCTAACTTGTTTTTGCAGGGCATGTTGTGATGTGATATGGTCAAGACGTGATGCTATATTTTATTGTATGAGATGATCATGTTTTGTAACCGAAGTTATCGGCAACTGGCTGGAGCCATATGGTTGTCGCTTTATTGTATGAAATGCAACATACTGTAATTGCTTTACTTTATCACTAAGCGGTAGCGATAGTCGAGAAGCAATAGATGGCGAAACGACAACGATGCTACGATGGAGATCAAGGTGTCGCGCCGGTGACGATGGTGGTCATGACGGTGCTTCGAAGATGGAGATCACAAGCACAAGATGATGATGGCCATATCATATCACTTATATTGATTACATGTGATGTTTATCCTTTATGCATCTTATCTTGCTTTGCTTGACGGTAGCATTTTAAGATGATCTCTCACTAAAATTATCAAGAAGTGTTCTCCCTGAGTATGCACCGTTGCCAAAGTTCATCGTGCCGAGACACCATGTGATGATCGGGTGTGATAAGCTCTACGTCCATCTACAACGGGTGCAAGCCAGTTTTGCACACGCGGAATACTCAGGTTAAACTTGACGAGCCTAGCATATGCAGATATGGCCTCGGAACACGGAGACCGAAAGGTCGAGCGTGAATCATATAGTAGATATGATCAACATAGTGATGTTCACTATTGAAAACTACTCCATCTCACGTGATGATCGGTTATGGTTTAGTTGATTTGGACCACGTGATCACTTAGATGGCTAGAGAGATGTCTGTCTAAGTGGGAGTTCTTAAGTAATATGATTAATTGAACTTAAATTTATCATGAACTTAGTCTTGGTAGTCTTTTGCAAATTATGTTGTAAGATCAATAGCTTGCATTGTTGCTTTCATATGTTTATTTTGATATGTTCCTAGAGAAAATTGTGTTGAAAAATGTTAGTAGCAATGATGCGGATTTGATCCATGATCTGAGGTTTATCCTCATTGCTGCATAGAAGAATTATGTCCTTGATGCACCGCTAGGTGACAGACCTATTGCAGGAGCAGATGCAGACGTTATGAACGTTTGGCTAGCTCAATATGATGACTACTTGATAGTTTAGTGCACCATGCTTAAACGGCTTAGAATCGAGACTTCAAAGACGTTTTGAACGTCATGGACCATATAAGATGTTCCAGGAGTTGAAGTTAATATTTCAAGCAAATACCCGAGTTGAGAGATATGAAGTCTCCAACAAGTTCTATAGCTAAAAGATGGAGGAGAATCGCTCAACTAGTGAGCATGTGCTTAGATTGTCTGGGAACTTCAATCGCTTGAATCAAGTGGGAGTTAATCTTCCAGATAAGATAGTGATTGACAGAATTCTCTAGTCACCATCACTAAGTTACTAGAACTTCGTGATGAACTATAGTATGCAAGGGATGACGAAAACGATTCCCGAGTTTTTCATGATGATGAAATCGATGAAGGTAGAAATCAAGAAAGAACATCAAGTGTTGATGGTTAACAAGACCACTAGTTTCAAGAAAAGGGCAAAGGGATAGAAGGAAACTTCAAGAAGAACGGCAAGCAAGTTGCTGCTCAAGTGAAGAAGCCCAAGTCTGGACCTAAGCCTGAGACTAAGTGCTTCTACTGCAAAGGGACTGGTCACTGAAAGCAGAACTACCCCAAGTATTTGGCGGATAAGAAGGATGGCAAAGTGAACAAAGGTATATTGGATATACATGTTATTGATTTGTACTTTACTAGTGTTTATAGCAACCCCTCGGTATTTGGTACTGGTTCAGTTGCTAAGAGTAGTAACTCAAACGGAGTTGCGAATAAATGAAACTAGTTAAGGGTGAAGTGACGATGTGTGTTGAAAGTAGTTTCAAGATTGATATGATCATCATCGCACTCCCTATACTTTCGGGATTAGTGTTGAACCTAAATTAATGTTATTTGGTGTTTGCGTTGAGCATGAATATGATTTGATCGTGTTTATTGCAATACGGTTATTCATTTAAGTAAGAGAATAAACTGTTGTTCATTTACATGAATAAAACCTTATATGGTTATACACCCAATGAAAATGGTTCATTGGATCTCGATCGTAGTGATACACATATTCATAATATTGAAACCAAAAGATGCAAAGTTAATAATGATAGTGCAACTTACTTGTGGCACTGCCGTTTAGGTCATATTGGTGTAAAGCGCATGAAGAAACTCCATGCTGATGGGATTTTGGAATCACTTGATTATGAATCACTTGATGCTTGCGAACCATGCCTCATGGGCAAGATGACTAAGACTCCGTTCTCCGGAACAGTGGAGCGAGCAACTGACTTATTGGAAATAATACATACTGATGTATGCGATCCAATGAGTGTTAAGGCTCATGGCGGTATCGTTATTTTCGACCTTCACAGATGATTTGAGCAGATATGGGTATATCTACTTGATGAAACATAAGTATGAAATAGTTGAAAGGTTCAAAGAATTTCAGAGTGAAGTGGAAAAATCATCGTGACAAGAAAATAAGGTTTCTACGATCTGATCGCGGAGACAAATATTTGAGTTACGAGTTTGGTCTTCAATTAAAACAATGTTGAATAGTTTCACAAATTCATGCCACCTGGAACACCACATCATAATGGTGTGTCCAAACGTCATAACCGTACTTTATTGGATATAGTACAATCTATGATGTTTCTTACCGATTTACCAATATCGTTTTGGGATCATGCATTAGGGACAGCTGCATTCACGTTAAATAGGGCACCATCTAAATCCGTTGAGACGACACTATATGAACTGTGGTTTAGCAAGAAACCAAAGTTGCCGTTTCTTAAAGTTTGGGGCTGCGATGCTTATGTGAAAAAGTTTCATCCTGATAAGCTCAAACCCAAATCGGAGAAGTGCGTCTTCATAGAATACCCAAAGGAAATTGTTGGGTACACCTTCTATCACAGATCCGAAAGGCAAAACATTCGTTGCTAATAAATGGATCCTTTCTAGAGAAGGAGTTTCTCTCGAAAGAAGTGAGTGGGAGGAAACTAGAACTTGATGAGGTAATTGTACATTCTCCCTTATTGGAAAGTAGTTCATCACAGAAATCTGTTCCTATGACTACTACACCAATTAGTGAGGAAGCTAATGATGATGATCATGTAACTTCAGACCAAGTTACTACCGAATCTCGTAGGTAAAACAGAGTAAGATCCGCACTTGAGTGGTACGGTAATCCTATTCTGGAAGTCATGCTACTAGACTGAAAGTGCGTTATATCGACTAGAGGGGGGGGTGAATAGGCGATTTTTATGAAATTCTTCACTGAGGAATTTGCCGGTGAGGAAATTCCTTAGCGAAGAACTATTTGCAGCGGAATATGTACTCAGAGGTAAACATAACAGATTACACACATAGTCAGCATGATGAAATGAAGACTAGAATAGAGTACAGGAAGCGTAAACACAGGATAACAAGATGAAGACAAACAGACTGAATAAATTGAACTGAGAAATTTGTGAAAGTCTTCAGTCAAAGTCTTCAAGCAGATATGAACAACATACAACATGAGAATGAGGAAATGGATAAGTTGAGGAAATAGAACCGGTCGGTTGGTGAAGACAATGATTTGGTAAACCAGTTCCAATTGCTGTCTCGGTTATACGTCTGGTTGGAGCGGTGAGTATTTAAACTCGAGGACACACAGTCCGGACACCCGATCTCGAGCCGCAACTCGGGACACCCAGTCCTCACCGTATTCTCCTTGAACTAAGACCACGCAGGCCTCGTCCAATCACTCGTGGTAAGTCTTGGTGACTTCCAAACCTTCACAGACTTGGTCACTCGGCGATCCACAATTCCTCTTGGATGCTCTAGACCTTGACGCCTAACCGTCTGGAAGAAGCACAGTCTTCAAAGGTAACAAGCGTCGGATCCACACAGGATCAATTTCTTCAGTGATGCTCAATCACTTGGGGTTTTGTGGGTTTGGTTTTGGGATTTTCCTCACTTGATGATTTTCGCTCAAAGTCCTCGGAGGATGGGTTGCTCTCAAATGACAAGTGTCAAGTTCTCTCGGAGCAGCCAACCAACTAGTGGTTGTAGGGGGCGGCTATTTATAGCCTAGGGAGCAACCCGACATGATAAGACATAAATGCCCTTCAATGATATGACCGTTAGGTGGATAAGATATTTTGGTCCGCTGGCGCGCAGCACATCAAATTTGACTTTCAAAGTCCTCAAGGCTATCATGTTCCTCACTGTGTAGGAAATTCGCACTGGCGAATTCCTAACTCCTCGATCGAACAAAGTCATCGATGACGTAAGAACTGCATCTCATCATCAAGAATTTGACTGAATTGTATGTGATTTCCAATGGCCTCACTCGAAGGGATTGGTAGGTGTAGGATTTTGAGTTGAGCATCACATGGAAATTTTTCCTTAGTATTTCCTCGACCCCCTTTAACAGTACGGTGTTTCCTATGACTCAAGAAAGAGAAAATGAAACTACGAAAACAAAAGTCTTCACGCTTCATATTCCTCGAATGAATATCAAGTCTTCATGGTCACACCAATTTCTTCACTTTCAAAGTCTTCAGAAAGTCTTCAGAATATCAAAGTCTTCAGTCGAAGAACTTCATTTTTAGGGGTCGACTTTCTCTATAAATATCAAACTCCTCATAGACTTATAGACCTGTGTACACTCACAAACGCATCAGTTACTTAACCTATAAGTCTTCAATACACCAAAATCACTAAGGGGCACTAGATGCACTTACAATCTCCCCCTTTTTGGTGATTGATGACAACATAGGTTAAGTTTTCAACGGGGATAAACATATGAAGTGTAAATACTGATATTGAGGAATTTGATTGCAAGATATAGAAGAACTCCCCCTGAATATGTGCATAATGAGGAATTTGCTTTTGAGGCAATGCACATTTGAAGAATTGAATCATGGAGATCTCCCCCTATATCTTGTAATTCATACACGCATTTGATATATATAATATGAAGAATTTGAAATGCATGATGAAATATGGTGCCTGATGAGATTCAGCATGCGTGCAATAGTATTGACGAGGAATAAGCATGCAGAATAACACATCAAAAATACAAGAGCTCAAATATCACATTCAGAGCTTAGTGCTTCAAAAGCATCAGAGCATAACACGTATCAAAATCAGAGCATCAAACGTATCGAAGCACGATCAAAAGTATCAGAGCATAGTGCAAGTCAGCACAATGCACCGTTCAAAAGTATCAGGGCACCATCGGTTTTAAGATTACAACTCGATCCAATAAAAGTTTCGGAAGAACGAGAGTTGTAACTTAATAATAAAAACGCCCATAGTATAAACCCGCTTGAAGACTAACTCAGATTTCTCCCCCTTTGTCATCAAATGACCAAAAGGATCGAAACTGAGGACTAATGCCCCTGAGGATATTTAAGTTGATGGAGGAGCGCCAGCGTTGTCGGGGTTGGATGTTGAAGTAGGGCCTGCCGCAGTGTCGTCCAAATCTTCATATTCATCAGTTTCGCACGATGAAGAATAAGAACTGGCCACCAAATCAGGAACTTTGACTCTCTTGAATTTCTTCGGAGGTGGTGCAGACCAGTCAAAGGATTCCTGAAGACCCATAGTCTTCAATTCTTCCGCGGAATAGACATGATTAAGAACAGCCCAGGTGCGGTTGAGGGTTTCATGAAGGTAGTCTTGGTTTTCTTCCTTTGCATTATGCGTTGAGGTCATGTTGTGAAGAATTGCAGCAAATTGGCGCTTCACCCATTTCTGATTGCGTTCAACCTTCTGATGAAGACTGAGGAGTAACTCACGATCAGTCATCACCCTGGGTGCAGTTGCTTGAGGCTGTTGCTTGGTTGAGGTATTTGCGGCAGTATCATGTGTTGCAGAATCGTCATTGGTGGAGTAAGATGCAGCCTTGCGAAATTGACCATCCAATGGACGAGTGCCTTCATCAATTACAGCTGCTGCCTTGCCCTTGTCATCAGATGATGAAAGTGGTCGCTTGAGGACTTCAATGGGCGGCAGGAAGCTGCCATGGTTCAGAGTGTCAGCCTTGTAGTTCAGTGAAGATCTTGCCCTTATGAATCTCATGATCCAAGGCGCATATGGCTTCAGCTCAAAAGGTGACATTGCAACATTGGCCAAAGTCCTCATGAATAAATCATGGAAGTTGACAGGAACGCCATGAATGATATTGAAAAGCATGTTCTTCATGATGCCAACGACATCTTCTTCATTTGAGTCGTGGCCTTTGATGGGACTCATTGTCTTCGTCAAGATTCTATAAACAGTCCGAGGCACATACAGCAAATCCTTGACGAGGAATTTGGTTCGAGGGGCTTGGCCTGGCTTCAGTGGCTTCATAAGCACTTGCATAAAGTGATCAGATAATTCACGGTCATTGTAAATGCAGCGTGCAGATTCATGGGGAGGATCAAGAGGAAGGACACGAAGCAATTCAGTTCTTTGGTGCCTTGTAGTGAGTATTCTCTGTCATCAATCCAATACCCATGAGTTGATATCTTGACATCTCCGGTGGTGGTGCAGGGTGGCATAGAACGAAGAATGAGTTCTTCATTCCATCCACATATATCGCTGCAGAAATTCAGCAGCTGCATCGTGAAGAACACGGAGTCTTGGCTCAAGCACGGCAGTGATTCCATATCCACATGAGGAATATGCTCATGGTCGAAGATCTTGTCCTTGTCAAACAATACTGAGGAATAGAAGTTTGCTTGAGTGGGAGTCCAGGAGCGTCTTTTCCTCATTCGAGCGAGTCATATGGATTATAAGCGATGAAGAACACATGCTCAGAAAAGAAATCTTCAGCCTTGAATTTTTGCTTGCTTGAGAACAGATTCTTCAGTTTGGGAATAGGAATATCAGTGATTTGCAGCACAACTTCTGGAATCGCGATCTCAGGTTCTTCAGGCTGAGGAATTTCTGGTTCCTCTCCTTGTGCAGTTTGAGGATCAGCAGTGGGTTCTTCAGCGCTAGTGGCTGGAATATCTTCATTGACAGATGATGTGGGATGAGTTTCTTTAGAGCCCATTTGAACAGTTGTGGCCGGGGACAGAGGAACTTGTTGAAGCGGAGTGAAGAGGGGAGTATTGGGATGCTGACTTTCCCAAAAGTCATCGTTCATCACAGGTGTAGTGCACCCAACATCCACGTCTTCATCTTCTTTTTCAATTTCCTCAACACCTGCCTCTTCAGCAGTGAACTGAGACACGGGTGAGGAAACAACAGGAGTTGAAGGGAAAGCTTCCACTTCAATTTCTTCATCAAGCTGTTCTGAAGTAGCAACAGATTGATTTTCTCCATCTGAACCGCTTGGGATCATGTATTCTTCTCCATAAGGAACAATTTCCTTAGATGACATGGAGGAAATGGGAATGGCATCAATTGGATTTTCAATCGAGCTGGTCATTGTCTTCATTTTCTTCGCAGCCAAAGAATTTGACGCAGCTGATGCCTTCCTTTTCTTCACTGCAGCTCGTTCTGCAGCCTTTGTCTTCTTCACTCCATAGGCAGAAGGAAGAATTGGAGTTGGTGTTGGCGCAGGAGGAGCTGAGGATTGTGGTACAGTTTCTTTAGGCACAACTGGTGCAGTTTCCCTGTTTCCTTCAGATTCTTCAGGCGCACCACTAGTGGATGCCCTGGGAATTTCTTCAGCAGCTGGAATGGAGTCATCAACCCTGGAACTTGTGTTCTCATCAGCACGCTGAAAGTCATCAGCAGTGCTGGCATGTTCTTCAGCAGGCTGAGCAGATTCTTCAGCCTGAGGATGTTCTTGTTGCGATGGAGCTGCAACAGTTGACATTTTCTTCGTCAGATTGACGAATCTCACCTTGGCTCCTTGCCAATTAGCATTGTAAGCATCGAAATCCTTGTTGAGGGCTTGAATTTCAGATTGTGCTTTGAGAAGTTCTTCAGGAGTCAAGTTGATGATGTTCTTCCTCAGAAGCTTCTCCTTTCTGGCTTTTGCTCTCTTCAATTCACGAGCCTTTTCAAATTTCCATTTCTCTTCAGAGATGAAATGGTTTAGCATATGACTTTGACCAGGAGTCAGTGGCAGATCCGGAATGGGAGTGTGAGGATCCTGATGCCCGTTGAATGTGTTGGGGAGCGTAGTCAAGATCAATGAAGTCAAGGATCTTCTCGGATCCAAAAGACCCTACGGTTCGAGAACAATGTAGACATGACCGAGACACGTCTCGGTCAATAACCAACAGCGGGACCTGGAGAGGCACACTTGTTCTTTGGCTCTAGCGGCCTTGGTCATCTAGTTCACATCGCCATGTGATTGAACACCAATAATCATATCGTATATGATTAACACCCATAGTTCACATCGTCATGTGACCAACACCCAAAGGGTTTACTAGAGTCAATAATCTGTCTGTAGGGTATACAATAGATCGATGATTTCTTCAAGTTCTTCATCTTTGAGGCTTCATCATCGAGAGGAGCGTTGAATGCAACCTGTTTCTTCTTTGGACTTGGCGAGGACCGCGTCCTAGTGGTCTTGTCAATCATCAACACTTGATGCTCTTTCTTGATTTCTACATTCGTTGATTTCAACATCACGAAGAACTCGGGAATCATTTTCATCATCCCTTGCATACTATAGTTCATCACGAAGTTCTACTAACTTGGTGATGGTGACTAGAGAATTCTGTCAATCACTATCTTATCTGGAAGATTAACTCCCACTTGATTTAAGCGATTGTAGTACCCAGACAATCTGTGCACATGCTCACTAGTTGAGCGATTCTCCTCCATCTTTTAGCTATAGAACTTGTTGAAGACTTCATATCTCTCAACTCGGGTATTTGCTTGAAATATTAACTTCAACTCCTGGAACATCTCATATGGTCCTTGACGTTCAAAACGTCTTTGAAGTCCCGATTCTAAGCTGTTAAGCATGGTGCACTTAAACTATCAAGTAGTCATCATATTGAGCTAGCCAAACATTCATAACGTTTGCATCTACTCCTGCAATAGGTCTGTCACCTAGCGGTGCATTAAGGACATAATTCTTCTGCGCAGCAATGAGGATAAACCTCAGATCACGGATCCTATCCGCATCATTGCTACTAACATCTTTCAACACAGTTTTTCTAGGTACATATCAAAACAAACATATGAAAGCAACCATGAGCTATTGATCTTACAAACATAATTTGCAAAATACTACCGGGACTAAGTTCATGATAAATTTAAGTTCAATTAATCATATTACTTAAGAACTCCCACTTAGACAGACATCTCTCTAGTCATCTAAGTGATCACGTGATCCAAATCAACTAAACCATAACCGATCATCACGTGAGATGGAGTAGTTTTCAATGGTGAACATCTTATGTTGATCATATCTACTATATGATTCACGCTTTCGACCTTTCGGTCTCCGTGTTCGAGGCCATATCTGCATATGCTAGGCTCGTCAAGTATAACTGAGTATTCTGCGTGTGCAAAAACTGGCTTGCACCCGTTGTAGATGGACGTGAGAGCTTATCACACCCGATCATCACGTGGTGTCTCGCACGACGAACTTTGGCAGCGGTGCATACTCGGGAGAACACTACTTGATAATTTTAGTGAGAGATCATCTTAAAATGCTACCGTCAATCAAAGCAAGATAAGATGCATAAAGGATAAACATCACATGCAATCAATATAAGTGATATGATATGGCCATCATCATCTTGTGCTTGTGATCTCCATCTCAAGCACCGTCGTGATCACCATCGTCACCGGCGCGACACCTTGATCTCCATCGTAGCATCGTTGTCGTCTCACGCCACCTATTGCTTCTCGACTATTGCTACCGCTTAGTGATAAAGTAAAGCAATTACATGCGTTTGCATTTCATACAATAAGCGACAACCATATGGCTCCTGCCATTGCCGATAACCGGTTACAAAACATGATCATCTCATACAATAAAATATAGCATCACGTCTTGACCATATCACATCACAACATGCCTGCAAAAACAAGTTAGGCGTCCTCTACTTTGTTGTTGCAAATTTTACGTGGCTGCTACGGGCTTAAGCAAGAACTAGTCTCACCCACGCATCAAAACCACAGCGATACTTCGTCAAATAGACTCGTTTTAACCTTCTCAAGGACCGGCGTAGCACACTCAGTTCAACTAAAGTGAGAGAGCAGACACCCACGGTCACCTTAAGCAACGCGAGTGCTCGTGGCGGTGAAACCAGTCTCGCGTAAGCGTCTGGCGTAATGTCGGTCAGGCGCTTCATATCACAATACCGCTGAACCAAAGTATGACATGCTGGTAGGTAGTATGACTTGTATCGCCCACAACTCACTTGTGTTCTACTCGTGCAAAACATCAAACCATAAAACCTAGGCTCGGATGCCCTTTGTTGGGGAGCGTAGTAATTTCAAAAATTTCCTCGCACACGCAAGATCATGGTGATGCATAGCAGCGAGAGGAGAGTGTTGTCTACGCCCTCGTATACCAAGCGGAAGCGATCACAACGAGAGGAAGTAGTCAGACGTTCTCCTCGCGATCCGACCGATCCGGCGCCGTTACTCCGGCGCCCCGAGTTCTTGACACACGTACAGCTCGATGGCGTCCCTCGTACTCGATCCAGCCGAGTGTCGAGGAGAGTTCCATCAACCGACGGCGTGGTGGCGATCTTGATGTTCTACGGCAGAGAGCTTCGCCTAAGCTTTGCGACGATATGACCGAGGTGGAATATGGTGGAGGGGGGCACCGCACACGGCTAAGGAACGATCCGTAGATCAAACTTGTGTGTTCTAGGGTGCCCCCCTGCCCCCATATATAAAGGAGCAAGGGGGGGTGCGGCCGGCCTAGAGGAGGCGCGCCTGGAGGAGTCCTACTCCCACCGGGAGTAGGACTCCCCCCCTTTCCTAGTTGGAGTTGGATTGGGGGAGGGGGAAGAAGGAAGGGGCGCCGCCCCCCCTCCTTGTCCTATTCGGACTAGGGGGGGAGGGGGCACGCGGCCTGCCCTGGCCGGCCCCTCCTCTTCTCCCTCGAGGCCCACTGATTGCTTTGTGACACTCTGTTTGTCTATATATTCACACATGTATTATGTTTCCGGTTAATACAATTCTAGCATGAATAATAGACATTTATCATGAAATAAGGAAATAAATAATAACTTTATTATTGCCTCTAGGGCATATTTCCTTCAGAATGCAACCTGTTTCTTCTTTGGACTTGGCCGAGGACCGCGTCCAGCAGTTGCTTTTGTCTTCAGCAGAGTGGGGCATGTTGAGGACATTGGTGCGGTGAGGAACTTCTTGAGACACGAAGCAATTGAGAAACCCCGAGTCCTTTGACAAGTAGCAAGATGCACAGTGTTGAGGACTTGGAGGAGCTGCCGAGGATTTTGAATGAGCAGCAGCGATCGAGGAATTTGCCGTGAGGGCGCGACCGAGGAACTGGGCCGTGAGGGCGCTGACGGTGAAGCACTTGGCTTCAAAGCTTCTTTGGCATTGATTTCCTCGGCTTGACCGAGGGCTCAGCAACAGCAGCAGCAGCAGAATCCTCATTGAATTTCCTCTGCCTCCTTGGCTGTCTTGCCAATTTGGCTTGGCGCCTAGACCATTCTTCAGAAAGTCTTCACCACTCTTGATGCTAGTGGGATCGCGACTTGGCAGTGCGGAGGAGCTCTTGGGCATGGAGGGTTCAAAGGAATTTCCTCATGTACTTGGGAGTGACATAGCGGTATTCTCTCCATTCTCGTGCCCATCTTCTTTCTATCCTCTGTATCGCACTTTGCGCTGATTTTGAGTCTCCTTGCCAAATTTGGAAGTCTTTGTATATTTCCTAGAATCTCAAAGGCAGTCATGACTTCGATTTCTTTCCTCCCTTCGTGGTCTCTTCTTCGCCATTTTCTTGGTGAGGAATTTGAACAATAGAGCACTCTAAAGAAGTATGCAGTTTTTCTACGAGGAACGCTGCAAATGAGTTAAGTTGATGAGAACCTAGTGATTCAGCAGTGGACATGATTACCTGTGAACAGAGTGTAGGTGCGAGGAATTTGGAGAGGTCATATGCGTTCTCAGAAGATTTTTCAAAAGAAGCAAGTTTTGAGGAATTTGACCAGTTGAGCCTTGAGGAATTTCACTAAGCGTTTCGTCTTAGGTTCCAGAGTTGTACAGATTGAAAATCCGCACAATTGAGGAATCTTGAAGAATTGAATGCTAAGAGAGATAAATCAAGAACATATAGTGTGTGAGGTGTTCATATGTGAAGATTTGAAGAGCAAAAACACCTTTGAAGATTTTCAGAAAGATTTGAGAATCAAAGTGAGTAATAAAAGTGACTTTTAATTACCCGAACTGAAGAACACGATTTAACAGAGATGAACTGTAGTGAAGTTAAATCACGTTAGATCTCCCACGCCCTAACTTGGCAGAGGGAGACAGCTACGGCGGCGGCGGAGTGAAGATTTCGCGATCGGCGCGAATCTGACGGCGATGAGGTCGAGGCAGTGAAGCTTTTCCTCACCGGCGGCGATGGAGTAGCGGCGGCGCTAGGGTTTGAGGAGAGCTCGAGCGAGAGACAGCGATCGAGCGGAGTAAATGAAGTGAGGAGGGTACAGGGGTATTTATAGCCACGGTGAAAAACTGTTCGCCCGAAGATTTTGGACGAACATGCCCCTGCCCTTTCTCCTTCACGCGACGTGTGTCACCCACGTACTGTGCAGATGAGATCGTGTAAGATCGTGGGTGATTAAACTAATACATCATGGGATGCGGAACGGTTTGAGCGGTAAAACCGAAAACTTGGATAAGATTTGTTTTTTAAGTTTCATTCGCAATTTCTTCAGCTGTCAAGGACCAGTGAAGACTTTGAACGAGATTCAATCAGAACGCACATGAAGAATTTGTGAATAGATTGGATTGAGTATAGCATAGAGGGGAAGGGTCCGATCACATTCACTTAGCAGAAATAGCAACTTGAAGAATTATCAATAAGTGAATGATGTAGAGGACATAAACTCATATATATATATATATATAGCCAATGAAGAAAAACGACGGAACCATTGAAGATTTGCAAAGTTGAAGAATTTGAAAAATGAGGAATTTCAAAAATGAGGAAAAACTCAAATTGAAGATTTTCAACTTTTGTGGTGGCGTAGCCCACCATATAAGAATGATGATTTCAGACACCGCGTACAATTGTCGTAGGGTTCTGAGAATCAAATTCTTCATTAATTTCTTCACACTTAGAGTGTTATTCTTCATTGATTGAGGAACAACGTTTCTTCATGTGTTGCACATCTAAGTCATCAATTATGCATAAGGGTTAGGATGTGTGTCCTTTTCAAAGAACATTTGAAGATTCTAAGATATTTAGCTCACACCGCAACTTGCTAAATCTCTTCTCATCCAAGGGCTTGGTGAAGATATCAGCTAGCTGTTCTTCAGTCTTCACATGCTCGATGGAGATATCGCCCTTTAACACATGATCACGAAGAAAATGATGACGAATCTGGATGTGCTTAGTCTTCGAGTGCTGAACTGGGTTGTGAGCAATCTTGATGGCACTCTCATTGTCGCAGAGGAGAGGCACATTCTTCACGTTGACGCCATAGTCCTTGAGGGTTTGCTTCATCCAAAGCAGTTGAGCACAGCATGAGCCAGCTGCAATGTATTCAGCTTCAGCAGTAGATAGAGATACGCAGTTCTATTTCTTCGAGGACCAACAGACCAAAGATCGTTCGAGGAAATGACAAGTGCCAGATGTTGACTTGCGGTCCACACGATCACCAGCATAGTCGAGTCGAATATCAATGAGATCAAAAGCGAGCCCTTGGGGTACCATAATCCTAGTGTTGGTGTGTGAGCTAGATATCGAAGAATATGCTTCACAGCCTTATGGTGTGATTCCTTGGTGCAGCTTGAAATCGGGCACACATGCAAACACTAAGCATTATATCTGGCCTAGATGCACATAAGTACAATAAAGAACCAATCATGGGCGGTATACCTTGTGATCAAGTCAATACCATTTTCATAAGTGCATAGATGGCCATTTGTGGGCATAGGAATTTTGACGCCTTTGCAATCTTGCATGCGAATTTCCTCGGTACATCTTTGAGGTATTTCTCTGAGATATGAATATGCCATTGCGCTCGATTGAATTTGAAGACCTAAGAAGAATTTCAACTCTCCCATCATAGACATTTGATATTCTTCACTCATCATATAGGCAAATTCATCACTATATCGTTGGTTAGTACAGCCAAAGATAATATCATCAACATATATTTGGCACACAAACAGTTCACCATCATATGATTTAGTAAATAGAGTAGGGTCAAGTGAACTGGTGTGAATCCATTCTTCACGAAGAATTCCTTGATGTGTCATACCACGCCGAGGGCTTGCTTGAGGCCATAAAGGGCCTTATTGAGTCTGAAGACTTTGTCGATTCTTGGGATCTTCAAAACACTGGGGTTGAGCAACATATACTTCTTCCTCAAGCTTACCATTGAGGAATGCACTTTTCACATCCATTTGATATAAGATGATATCATGATGGTTAGCATAGGCAAGTAAAATGCGAATAGCTTCAAGTCTAGCAACAGGTGCAAAAGTTTCATCAAAATCAATTCCTTCAACCTGTGTGTAGCCTTGAGCTACTAGACGTGCCTTATTCCTCACCACAAGGCCATTTTCATCTTGCTTGTTGCGATAGATCCACTTTGTGCCAATGATATTATGCTTGCGAGGATCTGGGCAGTTGACCAATTCCCAGACATTGTTCAGCTCGAACTGATGTAATTCTTCTTGCATAGCCTGAATCCACTGCAGCTCCAAAAATGCTTCATCTACCTTAGTCGGCTCTGAGATAGAGACAAAAGCATAGTGCCCACAAAAGTTAGATAAGTGTGAGGCTTTTGAGCGGGTGAGAGGACCTGGTGCGCTGATGTCATCGATGATCTTCTCCACTTGCACTTCTTTTGCAACACGTGGATGAGTGGGTTGTCGCTGAAGATTTTGATCAGCATTTTCTTGACACCATTTTCCTCATCATGTTCTTGAGTGCATCAGCTCGATGTTCTTCACGAACAGGAATGAATTCTTGCAGATTCTTGATGGGAATGACATCCTCGGTTGCCTTGAGCTTGATAGCATCCTCGGTGCTAGTTCATCTAACATGAAGGTAGGTGCTCTCTTTGCGAGCCATTAGTTTCATCGAACCGCACATCTACTGATGTCAACAATCTTGTGAAGAACAATGTTGAAGACTCAGAGGTGTGCGAGTCCTTCCGTAACCAAGCATAAAACCTTCATGTGCTTTTGGTGCAAATTTAGAGTTGTGGTGAGGATCTCTAATCCAACATTTAGCACGAAGACTTTGAAATAACTCACATTGGGTTTCTTGTCGTTGAGGAGTTCATAGGCAGTCTTTTGAAGAATTTGTGAAGATATACTCTGTTGATGATGTGGCGAGCAAGTATCAATTGCATCAATCCGTAAACGCCGAGGCGTTTTGTATTCATCAAGCATAGTGCGAGCCATCTCAACAAGAGTTCTGTTCTTGCGCTCCACGACGCCATTCTGCTGAGGAGTATAGGGAGCAGATAATTCATGAGTAATACCAAGTTCATCAAGATAAGCATCAAGACCAGAATTCTTGAACTCAGTTCCATTGTCACTTCTGATATGCTTGATCTTCACACCAAAGTTGGTTGAAGCCCTCGAGGAAAATCGTTTGAAGACTTCCTGCACTTCATGTTTGTAAGTAACAATGTGTACCCATGTATATCGAGAATAATCATCAACAATGACAAAACCATATAGAGATGCATCATTAGTGATTTGCTGAATAATGGTTAGGTCGAAGAGGTCCATGTGAAGCAATTGAATGGATGGGTAGTGGTCATGATAGTCTTATTTGGATGCTTGGCCTTGGTCATTTTTCCGCTTCACATGCTCCGCATAAGTGATCCTTGAGGAATTTGACATTCTCAATGCCAATGACATGCTTCTTCTTTGCAAGCGTGTTCAAATTCCTCATGCTGCATGACCAAGTCATCGATGCCATAGCCAGCCTTCGAAGCTTTTGCAAGTAGACACCGGCTGGTTGTGGTCCTGTAGAGAAATCAACAATATACAGATCTCCTCTCCTAAAGCCTTCGAAGACTTTGGAATTGTCAGCTTCCATAATCACAACACAGCGATATTTGCCAAAGACAACAACCATATCAAGATCACAAAGCATTGAGACTGACATAAGATTGTATCCTAGGGATTCAACAAGCATGACTTTGTCCATGTGCTTATCCTTAGAGATAGCAACCTTACCAAGACCCAATACCTGACTTTTGCCTTTGTCAGCGAAGATGATATGCTTCAGAGGTGACGGTGATAAAGGAGCATCCATCAATAGATTCTTGTCACCAGTCATGTGATTTGTACATCCACTATCGAGGACCCATTCAGTGGTTTTGGGTTGATCATCCTGCAGATGAATTAGTGTAGCTTACAATCTCATATGCTTCATCAGTGAAGAATATGACATCAAGTTCATCAGATGAATTTCATCAAGCCGTAAACAGATATAGCAGTATGAGGACGTGTGAAATGAAAGTTCATTTCATCATGATTTGCCTACGTCCTTTAAGGCATTTTGTCAAGTCCCCAGCAAATTCTTCAGACGTTTAGAGCACGTCTGGAGACCTGACCCTGCAGAAGAGATTAGTTCTTTTTCTTCACCACCCACATCTGGAGGGGTGGCAAAGAGTTCATCATCCTGCGAGCACCATGTGAGAAAGGAGGCAAAGATGCCAAACCATTTCTCTTAGCATAGGAGGGGTTAGGGTAAGCATATGAATAAGCAGAGTAATTCTTCGAGGACTTATGAACATAATGATTTGAAGAATAATGCACATATTCATAGCCCTTAGCTTTACCCTGCGAGACAGATTTGTTAGCATGGTGATAATCATATGAGGACTTTGATCCAGTTGAGGAATTTGATCCTCGTGAAGAATTTGGTCCATATGAGGATTTGGATCCATATGAAGAGTTTGGTCCATATGAAGAATTTGATCTGGGGTTCCTGTTCTTCACAGGTGGTGTCATGAGGACATTCACCTGAAGGCTTTCAACACAGCTTTTGGGAACCCAGATTTTCTTCATAGGGGAACCGTTCCTGCAGTTAGTGCCAACATATCTAGCAAATACTTCACCATTCGATTTTTGAACAGTTTATAGTTGAGTCAAATGACTCATCGGAAGAATGAGGAGATTCACATGTAAAGCCAGATAAGTTAGATGGATCAATGGAGGTCCCTTTGCAGCAACCCATGAGGTTTTGGGATACCGCTCGGGTTTCCAATATGTTCCATCGGCATTGAGTTTCCTCTCAAAGGCAATACCCTCTTTCCTAGGGTTTCATTGAGGATCTGCTTTTGAGCACATCACAAAGTGTCTGATGCCCTTTGAGGCTTTTGTACATGCTTGTCATGTACAATTCCTTCAGCCCTGCATTGTCAGTGATACTAGCAATGTCCTCAGATGAGGAATTAGTGATAGTAGAGGCAGATGAAGAATTTGTAACATTTGAAGCATTTGAACATTCAGGTGAAGAATTTGCAGATTCACGTTCAATGCACTTTAAGCATGGAGGAACAAATTCTTCCTGAGAAGTACTGATTTGTTGAGCTAGTAATGAATCGCGCTCCTTCTGAAGATCTTCATAACACACTCTTAGCTTTTCAAGATCTGCCTTTCTTTGAATAGCTTCAAGAGAAAGCTTCTCACTGTCTTGCTTTTCTTGAAGAAATTCATAAGAAAGTTTCTCATGATTCAGACAAGAGAGAGTTATGATGACCTTGAAGGTTATCATACTTAGACTGAAGTCTCTGAAGATTTTCAGTCAGGGCTTTAGTGTGATCCATTTCTTCACCCAACATATCATCACTTTTATCTAGCATGTTTTGAATCTTTTCAAGAGCCCGTTGTTGTTTCACAGCGATTTTAGCAAGTTTAGAGTAGCTAGGCTTAAGATCCTCATCAGATTCATTTTCACTAGAATCAGAGGAGTTGTATTTGAGTACCTTAGCTGCTTTTGCCATGAAGCAATAGGTGGGAGCGTAGCCATCATTATCTTCATCGGGCTTGTCGGTGGAATTAGTTTCTTGATGTTCAAGATGGACTTCTCGACGAAAGCAAGAGTAACGCCGACTCGCCACACAGACTCAGATTCTTGAGACTCCTCCTCTTCATCATTTTCCTCGATTCAGCTTCAGAGTCCATTTCCTTGCCAATGAATGCCCGAGCTTTCTTGGAGCTGCCCTTCTTGTGAGATGAAGACTTTGATGGTTTTGAAGGCGAAGATTTTGATGATTTCTTCTTTTCTTCGTTTCATCGTAGGCTGTAGTCCTTGTATTTCTTCTTCTTCATTTCCTTTTCCCATCGAGGACAATCTTGAATATAGTGACCAGGCTTCTTGCATTTGTGGCAAAGTCTTCTCTTGTAGTCCTTTGGATGAAGAATCATTTCCTCTTGAGGATTTTCCAAAACGGCCAAGTCTTGTGAACTTGGAATTTCTTCACAAGCAGAGCTAGATCCTGGCTCAGTTCTTCAGGATCACCAAGGCTACTACCAGAATCCTCACATTCAGAGTCAGACACAACCTTAGCCTTCAGGGCACGTGGTTTGCCGTAGTTTGAGTCATAGAGATCTCTCTTTTCAGCAAGCTGGAACTCGTGGGTGTTAAGCCTTTCGAGGATATCAGCAGGATCAAGTGACTTGTAGTCAGCACGTTCTTGTATCATCAGACCCAGAGTATCAAATGAGGAATCAAGCGATCTTAGCAGTTTCTTCACAACTTCATGATCAGTGATGTTAGTGGCACCGAGGGCTTGAAGCTCATTTGAAATGTCAGTGAGGCGATCAAAGGTTTGTTGAACATTTTCGTTGTCGAGTCTTTTGAAGCGGTTGAAGAGATTCCAAAGAACATCAACTCGAGAGTCACGCTGAGTTGAGACTCCTTCATTTACTTTGGACAGCCTATCCCAGATAAGCTTGGCAGTTTCCAAAGCACTCACTCTTCCATACTGTCCTTTGCTCAGATGGCCACAGATGATATTCTTCGCTTGAGAATCGAGTTGTTTGAATCTCTTCACATCGATGGCGGTCGGTGTTTCATGTGGATGGGGACACCATTTTCACAACATACCGAGATCATTATCAATTGCCTCAAGATGCATTCGCATCTTGTTCTTCCGAGAGGGGTAGTCCGTTCCATCAAAGGTAGGACACCCAGCCGAGACCTTGATCATACCTGCGGTCGACATAACTAGAACTCCAGGTGGTTAAACCAAAATCACACAGAACAAGGGAGTACCTTGCTCTGATACCAATTGAAAGTGTGTTATATCGACTAGAGGGGGGTGAATAGGCGATTTTTATGAAATTCTTCACTGAGGAATTTGCCGGTGAGGAAATTCCTTAGCGAAGAACTATTTGCAGCGGAATATGTACTCAGAGGTAAACATAACAGATTACACACATAGTCAGCATGATGAAATGAAGACTAGAATAGAGTACAGGAAGTGTAAACACAGGATAACAAGATGAAGACAAATAGACTGAAGAAATTGAACTGAGAAATTTGTGAAGTCTTCAGTCAAAGTCTTCAAGCACAGATATGAACAACATACAACATAGAATGAGGAAATGGATAAGTTGAGGAAATAGAACCAGTCAGTTGGTGAAGACAATGATTTGGTAAACCAGTTCCAACTGTTGTCTCAGTTGTACGTCTGGTTGGAGCGGCTGAGTATTTAAACTCGAGGACACACAGTCCCGGACACCCAATCTCTGAGCCGCAACTCAGGACACCCAGTCCTCACCGTATTCTCCTTGAACTAAGACCACGCAGGCCTCGTCCAATCACTCGTGGTAAGTCTTCAGGTGACTTCCAAACCTTCACAGACTTGGTCACTCGGCGATCCACAATTCCTCTTGGATGCTCTAGACCTTGACGCCTAACTGTCTGGAAAAAGCACAGTCTTCAAAGGTAACAAGCTTCGAATCCACGCAGGATCAATTTCTTCAGTGATGCTCAATCACTTGGGGTTTTCTGGGTTTGGTTTTGGGATTTTCCTCACTTGATGATATTCGCTCAAAGTCCTCGGAGGATGGGTTGCTCTCAAATGACAAGTGTCAAGTTCTCTCGGAGCAGCCAACCAACTAGTGGTTGTAGGGGGCGGCTATTTATAGCCTAGGGAGCAGCCCGACATGATAAGACATAAATGCCCTTCAATGATATGACCGTTAGGTGGATAAGATATTTTGGTCCGCCGTAGCAAAGACAAAGAACGGTCGGAAATTTGACTTTCAAAGTCCTCGGGGCTATCATGTTCCTCCTTTGTAGGCAATTCGCCTTTGGCGAATTCCTAACTCCTCGATCGAGCAAAGTCATCGGTGACCGGAAGAACTGCGTCTCATCCATGAAGAATTTGACTGAAGCTGTATGAGATTTCAATGGCCTCACTCGAAGGGATTGGTAGGTGTAGGATTTTGAGTTGAGCATCACATGGAAATTTTTCCTTAGTATTTCCTCGACCCCTTTAACGAAGACGGTGTTTCCTATGACTCAAGAAAGAGAAAATGAAACTAGGAAAACAAAAGTATTCACGCTTCATATTCCTCGAATGAATATCAAGTCTTCATGGTCACACCAATTTCTTCACTTTCAAAGTCTTCAGAAAGTCTTCAGAATATCAAAGTCTTCAGTCGAAGAACTTCATTTTTAGGGGTCGACTTTCTCTGTAAATATCAAACTCCTCATAGACTTATAGACCTGTGTACACTCACAAACGCATCAGTTACTTAACCTATAAGTCTTCAATACACCAAAATCACTAAGGGGCACTAGATGCACTTACATAGACCATGATGAACCTACGAACTATGAGGAAGCGATGATGAGCCCAGATTCCGCGAAATGGCTTGAGGCCATGAAATCTGAGATGAGATCCATGTATGAGAACAAAGTGTGGACTTTGGTGGAGTTGCCCGATGATCGGCAAGCCATAGAAAATAAATGGATCTTCAAGAGGAAGACGGACGCTGATAGTAGTGTTACTATCTACAAAGCTAGACTTGTCGAAAAAGGTTTTTGACAAAGTTCAAGATGTTGAATACAATGAGATTTTCTCACTCGTATCGATGCTTAAAAGTCTGTCCGAATCATGTTAGCAATTGCGCATTTAATGAAATCGGCAAATGGATAAACAAAACTGCATTCCTTAATGGAGTTATTAAAGAAGAGTTGTATGTGATGCAACCAAGAGGTTTTGTCGATCCTAAAGGTGTTAACAAAATGTGCATCTATGGACTGGTGCAAGCATCTCGGAGTTGGAATATACGCTTTGATAAGTTGATAAAAGCATATAGTTTATACATACTTGCAGTGAAGCCTGTATTTACTAGAAAGTGAGTGGGAGCACTACAGCATTTCTTATAAGTATATGTGAATGACATATTGTAGATCGGAAATAATGTAGAATTATTCTGCAAAGCATAAAGGAGTGTTTGAAAGGAGTTTTTCAAAGAAAGACCTCGGTGAAGTTGCTTACATATTGAGCATCAAGATCTATAGAGATAGATCAAAACGCTTGATAAGTTTTTTCAATGAGTACATACCTTGACAAGATTTTGAAGTAGTTCAAAATGGAACAGTCAAATAAAGAGTTCTTGCCTGTGTTACAAGGTGTGAAATTGAGTAAGACTCAAAACCCGACCACGGCAGAAGATAGAAAGAGAATGAAAGTCATTCCCTATGCCTTGGCCATAGGTTCTATAAAGTATGCCATGCTGTGTACCAGATCTATTGTATACCCTGCACTGAGTTTGGCAAGGGAGTACAATAATGATCTAGGAGTAGATCACTGGACAGCGGTCAAAAATTATCCTTAGTGGAATAAGGATATGTTTCTCGATTATGGAATTGACAAAAGGTTTGTCGTAAAGGGTTACGTCGATGCAAGTTTTGACACCGATCTGGATGACTCTAAGTCTCGATCTAGATACATATTGAAAGTGGGAGCAATTAGCTAGAGTAGCTCCGTGCAGAGCATTGTAGACATAAAAAATTGCAAAATACATAACGGATCTCCTTGAAGTACTTGTCAATGGACTTGGTGAAGGAAATATGCCCTAGAGGCAATAATAAAGTTATTATTTATTTCCTTATTTCATGATAAATGTTTATTATTCATGCTAGAATTGTATTAACCGGAAACATAATACATGTGTGAATATATAGACAAACAGAGTGTCACTAGTATGCCTCTACTTGACTAGCTTGTTAATCAAAGATGGTTATGTTTCCTAACCATGGACAAAGAGTTGTTATTTGATTAACGGGATCACATCATTAGTTGAATGATCTGATTGACATGACCCATTCTGTTAGCTTAGCACCCGATCGTTTAGTATGTTGCTATTGCTTTCTTCATGACTTATACATGTTCCTATGACTATGAGATTATGCAACTCCCATTTACCGGAGGAACACTTTGTGTGCTACCAAACGTCACAACATAACTGGGTGATTATAAAGGTGCTCTACAGGTGTCTCCAAAGGTACTTGTTGGGTTGGCGTATTTTGAGATTAGGATTTGTCACTCCGAATGTCGGAGAGGTATCTCTGGGCCCTCTCGGTAATACACATCACTTAAGCCTTGCAAGCATTGCAACTAATGAGTTAGTTGCAAGATGATGTATTACGGAACGAGTAAAGAGACTTGCCGGTAACGAGATTGAACTAGGTATTGGATACCGACGATCGAATCTCGGGCAAGTAACATACCGATGACAAAGGAACAACGTATGTTGTTATGCGTCGACCGATAAAGATCTTCGTAGAATATGTAGGAACCAATATGGGCATCCAGGTCCGCTATTGGTTATTGACCGGAGACGTGTCTCGGTCATGTCTACATTGTTCTCGAACCGTAGGGTCCGCACGCTTAAGGTTTCGATGACAGTTATATTATGAGTTTATGAGTTTTGATGTACCGAAGGAGTTCGGAGTCCCGGATGAGATCGGGGACATGACGAGGAGTCTCGAATTGGTCGAGACGTAAAGATCGATATATTGGACGACTATATTCGGAGTTCGGAAAGGTTTCGAGTGATTCGGTATTTTTGAGTCTGGGAGAGTTACGGAATTCGCCGGGAGAAGTATTGGGCCTTATTGGGCCTGCAAGGAAAGAGAGAGGGCTGCCTAGGGCAGGCCGCGCGCCCCCCCAAGGCCTAGTCCGAATTGGACTAGGGGGAGGGTCCGCACCCCCTCCTTCCTTCCCTTCTCTCTTCCCCTTCCTAGTCTCTTACTCCTACTACATGGAAGGACCCCTAGTTGGACTAGGAAAGAGGGAATCATACTCCCGGTGGGAGTAGGACTCCCCATGGCGCGCCCCTCCTAGGGTCGGCCTCCTCCTCCCTCCCTCCTTTATATATGGGGGCAGGGGGCACCCCATGGACACACAAGTTGATCATTGATCGTTCCTTAGCCGTGTGCGGTGCCCCCCTCCACGATATTACACCTCGGTCATATTGTAGCGGTGCTTAGGCGAAGCCCTGCGACAGGAGAACATCAAGATCGTCACCACGCCGTCAGGTGACGGAACTCCCCTCGGAACCTCTCTGGATTGGAGATCGAGGGTGCGTCATCGAGCTGTACGTGTGTCAAGAACTCGGAGGTGCCGGAGTAACGGTGCTTGGATCGGTTGGACCGGGAGGACGTACGACTACTTCCTCTACGTTGCGTCAACGCTTCCGCTTTGGTCTACGAGGGTACATAGACAACACTCTCCCCCCGTTGCTATATCATCACCATGATCTTGCGTGTGCGTAGGAAAATTTTGAAATTACTACGTTCCCCAACACTTGGACCTTGGGTGGTGTTCTCCAATTGGCGTCGAAGTTGTTCCGTGTAGGTTGGATGCACAAACTCTCGCCGTAAAGCACTCTTCGTCTTGGGCCAACTCATCTCGTAGCTCTTCAAAGGTGTGTGAAGCCACCATGTCGAGGCGTAGTCGTGGAAGTTTCTTGTGGCGCACTTCACTTGATCTTCAGGACGAACTTGATGTAGCTTGAGGTAGTCGTCTATCAAACGCTCCCACTCGAGGTACTCCTCGGGTTCTTGAGTCCCATAGAAAGGAATCGCGTGGTCGATGTCGAGGTCATAGTAGCTCGTGGAAGTCGTGGACTTGAGCTTGGGGAGCTTCTCTTGAGCGTAGTCTTGGGGTTCTTGTTGGCGAAGATGCCGTATGTCCGTAGGCGAAGATGCCTTGAAGTCGCTTGGCGAAGATGCCAAGGGAGATGGTGAAGTCATTGAGCGGTTGTTGATGTAGAGCTCTTGACCTTCATGTTCTTGTTGGTGATGGTGTCGATGCCGATGTGATCTTGTCGGAGGTGGTAGCTCGGAAGGATGTGCTCTTGAGCGTCTTCTCGAAGATGAGGAAGATCGCTTGTAGGACTTGATGAGGGCCTTGATCTCCTCCATGCGCTTGTCCATCTTGGCGTCGTAGTTGTTGTTCATGGCATCGAACTCGTCGTTGTTGTTGTAGACCGAAGATGAAATGCCTTGCCTATCCATCACAAGACTCGAGTAGAGGTGAGTAGGAAATGAGATAAACAATACCAAGTTACCTTTTCCCAAAGTTGAGGATGTATCCCGTGTCACTCAATGTGAGATGAAAGAATAGTGGAATTGGTACCGGACTTGTTCACTCACACCTACAAGTAAAGGCTTATGGTAGAGCTCGGTGAGGATAGTGGAACAAAAATTTGATGCAAAATGTTAGCAAGAGTCAATAATGTTGAAAAAGATTCACAAATTCGCAAGCAAAACAAGTAGACCAATAGCAATATGTGGCTCACGGAAACACACACGGATAGATAAATGGGGTCGTGCAACCAAGGAATGAGCACAAAATGTGGAATCCACGGAAAATGCTCGTGTTGCACAACTCAAGAGAGACGCTAGCACGATTGCTCAATAGTCGGATACGACACTTGTGCACAACCTATAGATGCGAAATGGATAAACTTCTATCCCAAGTATGCTATGTATGTATGGTTCCCGGTGTTTCTCTCAAGCATGATATCATATGATGTAGATTTTGGTATGGCTCTTATTTGCAATAGGGGTATGATGCTATGGCACTTGCTCACGAGCTCTTTGCTCTCTTTTTGCTTAAAAACTTTCTCTCTTTTTTTTTCTATGGCCACTTTTGCACAATGCACAAACCAAGATATCAATTGTGTATATGCGAGAACAAACTTGAGGCACAATGGATGATATGATACCAAGATGATATGGTATGTATGCAATGGATGGTGGATCACTAATGTGCACAAGTAACGTTGCCGGCAATACTCAAATGGCTAGTCTCGATAGGCAAGTAACGCAAAATGGGCTAGGGGTTAACAATGCAATTGCAAGGTGAATATACAAAGGTGTCGTCGAGGTTACCGTCCTTGGCAATGATGAGAGGCGGTGTTGCCGATGTCGACCCGTTCCTAGTTAGCCGAAACACCCTAGGAAACGGAAAAACCGCAAACTCAAAATCCAAAGGCAAATGTCAAATGGTGGTAGCGGAAAAGTGGTGGTGGTTTGCACTCGGCAATGCGGAAGTGGAATGATGGGCTATACACGTGTCGGAGTTGAAGTTGTCGTCCCTAAGTAGCCGAAACACCTTAGGAGACACAAGCCACAACTCAAACAAGCTCAAACAACTATTGGATTAAGTTGGGGGTGGCGGAAGTGTATGGTGGGCAAGGTTATGCGGAAGTGGTGGTGGTGGTTGATGAAAAAGCAATTGTCCCTAAGTAGTCGAAACACCTTAGGAGACTTGAATCACTACTCAAGCAACCACTAATGCTATATGGAACAAAATGGGTTAGGTTGCGGAAGTCGGTGGTGGTAATGCGGATGATATGGTGGAGGTCCTAGGAAAACTTGCCAAATTTCAGAAATATGATGGAGTCAAATGATGTTGGTGGTATTTTTGTGGGATGGGGGATGTCAATAGCTTCAAAACGAGCTAAAGAACGTCAAAAACGGAGTTCGGATGAATTAGTTATGGCCGAAACAAAAATCTGTCCGTGTCAGTGTCAGGGTTAACCGGATGATCCGGGAGGAGGTCCGGATGATCCGGGCTTGGTCCGGATGATCCGGGAGGAAATCTGGATGATCCGGGTTCGTCAGCACCGGTTCTGTTTTCTGGGTGCGCGATTTATCCGGACGTCCGGGGGGGCGTCCAGCTGATCCGGGCTTGGTCCGGATGATCCGGGAGAAGGTCCGGATGATCCGGGCAAGTCAATCTGCTCGGGATTTGCTCGTGGAGACAAAATTTTGGGCGGAATTTGGGGATTTTGGGGGCAAAATTTGAGGGATTTCGTGGATGGAAGGTGGGGAAACTTGGGGAAATGCTAGATCCACTTGAAACCAAGCGAATCCACGGATCAAAATCAACAAAACATCATCAAACCAACAAATAACAAACAAATTTGGGGCTATTTTTGGTGGGGATTTTCGGATTTAGGACGAAATCAACAAAATCAAGCTAGAAAAAGAGGGGTAGGGGCTCCAAAAACTTGATCAACGTGGCTCATGATACCATATGATGTAGGGTGGAACCCTAATTAAATCGATCTTTCACGTTTGGAGGGATCCCACGGAGAACACGATGAACACGGGAAGAACGGAGAGAAATCACAAGGGAAACACTCAAGAACAAGTCCAAATCACACATCCACTAGACAATCAAACACACAAGATCACAAGGTACATGAACAACAAAGGAAAGATACAAGGTAAGGTTCATCTCCAAGAGGAGGTCTTGATGATATCCTAGATGGATCTTCCCTAAAGAGGGTCTTGAATCCATGAGGGGATCTTCTCCTAGATGGAGGTCTTGGCCTCCAATGGAGTAGTGGTCTCTCTCTCAAGAGTAGAGATAGGTAGGAGCAAAGCTCACTTAAGAATGAGCTATCACTTTGCTAACCCTAGAAAGGAGGTGGAGGAGGTATATTTATAGCCCAAAGGCGAAGGGTAAGTAAGTGAGGCGAAGGGGTACACGGGCCTCGGCCCAAGTCACGCACGCAGGCGGGGTCCGGATGATCCGGATGGTGGCCCGGATGATCCGGGTGTCGGGGGTCCGGATGATCCGGGCGACCGTCCGGATGATCCGGCTTCGTCGGGCAGCTTCTGTTGTCTTCGAGCCGATTATCCGGATGATCCGGAGGGCAACCCGGATGATCCGGCTGAGCCCGGATGATCCGGACGGCGGTCCGGACATCCGGCCTGGCTCCTGCAGCCGCTCCGTCTTCTTCTCCTTTCTTCCGTCTTCTCTTCCACGCTTCCCTCGCGGATGGTGTAGTCGTTCCTTGGCGCTTGCACTCCTCCTTGACATCTGTGAAGCTCCGACAATACCTATGCATGCACACGTAAGGAGTGTCAAGTAGTATACCATCCTCGAGAGTGTCAAGTGAGCACGTGTAAAGGAGATGATTCACCTTTGTGTATGTAAAGTAGATGTCGCACGCGTCACTTGCCAAATGGGCTCTTGACGTGGTGATGTCCGTAGGATGCTCCGCATCAGGTACCTCGGTGGTCTTGGTCTGGCGATTAAGGTCAGCTCGAGCCTCCCCATCTTGACACAGTCATCTATGGCAGCAACAAGGGCTCGATGGCGTAATTTTATGCCGGCAATTCCAGCCGACAAGATGTTAAGTTTGTAATGTTTTGCCAGTGCGGTGTCATGTTTCTTTTTTAGTTGACTCCTTCATCCTCATCTCCATCACATCCGTGTGACCACCAGTGATGGTGTGGGGCATGTGAGAAATTATAGAGGCTCAAACTTTTGATTTGATTCTACAACTCTTTCACCAAAGGCAGCTTCAGCTCCAGAGTGTTGGTCCGACAGGGCTGTGCCCTTGATGACTTCCTGTTCAAGATCAACAATGAGATCAAAATGGCTCCGCCAAGGCTTGCGATGACGCGTTTTGCCTGGTTGGGTGGACGAAGTCGACCGAGCCCAATGACTTTGATGTAAAAAATTTATCATGGTTATTAGTATTGTGGATTCCGGTAATAGACTTGAATGATTCTTTCTAGCAAAACTAGGAATGCGCCTGTGCGTTACCATGGTAGCGAAATACGTGTTAACACAACAATACGATCATACGGGGCAAATCTTTATAAAAAAATAGAAAATAAATTATGTTTTGGTTATATAAAGCATAAAGTTTCTATCATTTCTTAAACTGGAAAATATAGGTATGTGCCCGTGATTGACCTGCTTTATTAGCTTAACCAAAATAAAAGTTTGCTTCATATTTATTTGTGTATGGACCAAGATCTTATTCTTATTATTTTTATTGAGTTATCAAAGATGTCTGACCGATATCAGATTTTACCAGAAGAAATAATTTATTTATGTATTGTAAATTTATTGCTTTATACTCCTGTAATTTGATCTGGTTTTTCGGGTAACCAAAAATTGGTTTGCTGAAAGCTAGGAGGAGATGGAAAACCACCAAAAATCGATGGAGAGTGGGAGTTTGGACGTAGGGGTGGTGGAAAGAAAACTGAGTGAAAGATGGAACCTTAGATTTATTTCCAGTTGTAGAGATGGAGAAAACTAACTAGTGACAAGACAAATACGACGAGGCCAAACTTTTTTATAACACACGTCCAAACCACGAAATCCAGTCTTCTTTTGCTCAGAGAAAAAATATCTCCAGAGGTGTGGTGTCGGCTTATGTATGGCTAGCAACGTTGGCGAAGTGACCACCCTGTGGTTACCATTCTTTTGTTCGTACTAACGAATATGTGGAGTTTTGTCTTTTCCAGGGAATAAATTCTCAGCTGATCAATCGTTTTCTTCTCGTACGGCCGGGCTGCCTAGCTCATACAAAATTAAGTCGGTGAGATATATCCAGCTGATGTGGATTTGGTTGGCATTAGAATTTTAAATATCTAGCTCGTCCATGATCTTTCTTTAGCGGAAGCCCGTTCTGTGGTGGATTTGGAATGCAGGAAAGTGAGGAGATGGCTGCGGTTCTGTAATGGTGATGGAAGAGAAGAGGACCATGGCGGCGGTTTTGCATTGGATGAGAGGGGCGGCGCGTGCAAATTTTTTCTATGACTAAAATGCCCCTATATTAAAAGGTGTCCCCACATTGTACATTAGTAGCGGTCCCACAAGTTTTAGTACTTTCGAATACTTTCATCCGAGTACTAGTCAATACTACGTATGTGTGTGCCGTTAGATTGAGATAAATGAAGGGCTCCAAAAAAGTCCAATCACCGTAAAACTTGTTATTATGAAAGGGTATGGATCAATCTCATCTAATCAATTGGTGTGAGGTACTATTTATATAGAAAGCAGAAATTGACAACACAATTCTAAGAAGAACGTGATACTCAATGGTACCAAACTGTCCGGTAAACATCTTATTATTTATTTTCTATTTCTTTCACTTTTTTCCTCTCCACTTTGTACCATACTTTGTTTATATGAATAAAATTTACCGTAGAATTATTGTGCTACGTTCCATGGTTAAAAATAAACAAAGGTAATTCGTTCTCCCAGGAAAGTAATATGCTCGAAAGTACGTTAGAAAACTACTCTCGGATATACAGGGTCGACAGAGCATGTCTTAGAAGGAAACGATGCAGAAATGACGAAATCACAACTCAGAGTTATGTGGATGATTTGGATGAGTTCGAGGCCGTGTTTCACAGATTTGCAAGTTAGATAAATTTGTGGACCAAACTGTACTGGTGTATGCCAACTGCAGAAACATCATAGTCAGCTTATCAAGATTATTGTGATTCATGTGGCTCGCGTGACTGATGCCCGTACGTCGTACCTGACGTCACATCACGATGAAAAGTTATGCTCTACCCATGCGCCACAAATGTCCAGATCAATAGGCGTGAAGAGCATGTCCTTGACCAGTTGCCTCCCTGTTCACCTCCTTGCAGTTCTCGGTCATGGGATCCGCCAACGCAGCACCCACCCCTTCTTTGCTGCCGCCACCGCCCCGCTCTGACTTGGCCTTGTCAGTCGCACAGTCGTTCTGAAAGATCATGGAACATAGCTTGACGATCTTCGGATACGCCATGACCATATCACTCTCACACACTGAAAAAATAGCGTGATATAGCATCCCTAATAGCCCGCTATAGCATATAGAGAATTGTCTCGCTTAATAATCGATGTATAATGTCTCGCTAATAGCACGCTATAGCGCACTATAGCATGCTAATAACGTAACTTAAGAGGCGACGCTATTTTGTGCGCTATTTTTGTTTCCTTGCACTCAAGTGACTCCTAACCATCTCGGAAGCAAATAATATGTTGGCCCAGGCCATTAACTCCTAATTCCTCTCGTTCAATCCTTTTTCATCAATCAAAAGGTAATGATATGTACTCCCCCGTCGGGAAATACTTGTTAAAGAAATAGATGCATCTGGACGTATTTTAGTTTTAGGTACATCCAATTTTTATCCATTTCTTCGTCAAGTATTTTCGGACGGAAGGAGTATTGCATAATTAGCCCTTAGAAGTGAAAGTGCCCTTTTGCTTGAGACCTCATGTGCACCCTTGTGAACGGTAAAATCAAAATATAGTAAAAAATTTGAATTATTTTGCAAACAAACATTAACAAATTCTCAACATGCCTGCAAATTTTCATGAAAAAACACATTCCCGAATACTTCCGAAAGAACAAAATAATTGCTCCAAGATACTTTTAAAAACAAACATTTTTAGTATCAATTTTTCATTTTACGGAAGCATTTTGCAATGTTGTTTCATGAAAATTTGCATGCATGTTGGGAATTCACCAATATTTGTTCCCCGAAAAATTTCCAATTTTTTCCATTTTTTTACTTTACTATTCATGAGGGAGCATCGGTGTTTTTTTGCGGTTATTACTGGCTATCTGTTTTTTAACGCAGTACAATCAAATGCACACACATACATTCATCTCTATGAATGTGCACATGCACACCATTACCCGATGAGCTTCTTTGTGATCTTGAGCTGCCACAATATCTTTCGATTAACAAAGTGGCCACAAGAGTCTCAAAGTCGACGGGAACGTCGCCTCTCACTGAACGAACATCGACGGAAAGTATCAAATAAATTGAGAACAATACATGCATCATTGTCAAGTCTAGAACTTGAACCATTGTGGTTTGATTCTACCCCAAGAAAATTAACCGAAAGAAAGACCGAAGGTCAAAGTGAAATGTTACACTCCATGAGGCAATAAAATATCCTAGCCATTATCCCAAAATATATGAACGGCATAGAATTGTTTGGGACCATCTTTAAATTTCTCGAAACTGTACGTGCATATGCCAATTGTGGAAGCATCTTAATCAGCTTATAAAGATTCTTTCCAACAGGCCATGTGATTCGTGTGTGGCTTGCGTTACACATGCCCGTACATGTACTCCCTCCGTTGCTTTTTACTCGCATATAAGATTTGTGTCGAGTCAAACTTTATAAACATTGACCAAATTTGTATGAAAAAATATCAACATCTACAATATCAAATGTACATAATACGAAAGTACATTCCATAATGAATATAAAGATATTTCTTTGGCATTGTAAATGTTGATACTTTTTTTTTTATAAGTTCGGTCAAACTAGAGATACTTTGACTTCAGACAAAACTTATATGCAGACTAAACGGAGGGAGGACCTGACATCTCAAAAATTAGGCTCTACTGTCCCGTTCCATTAATTGCTCAACGGAAGGATAACAATTTTCAGTTTTTTTTTCGATAAAGGGTGAATTTTATTGGCTCAAAAGAAGCATCAAGAGGATACAAACTCAAAGAGCACACACCCGGCCTCTGCATAGTTAAGATGCACACAGCCAACACACACACACACACACACACAACACGCCGGCAAATAGCAAAGTCGTATAAGAGCAAAGATATGTGTAGGCGAGGAAAAAAAAGAAAATCCAAGGCGACCAAATCCGTAATCGACAAACTACAACAATGACTATATCAGCACCAACCATCTCATGACATCACCCAGACGACGAGGTTCTTCAACAACAACGCCTTCAAGAAGGAAGCGACGCTCAATCGTCGCCGGATCCCACCACCAATGCCAGAATCTAGGTTTTCACCCTGAAGAATCAATCCGAACATATCCGAGCAATGCCTTCAACAAGGTAACGATATAAAATATCGCCATTGCCAGGTTTAACTAGCTCAGGTCAGACCTAGGCTTTCACCCCGGAGCTCGCGACTGGGTACTCAAGTAGCACGACCATCGAAGTCACAAGTGTTGTCACCACCACTTCTCTGCAATCCCAGCAGCACTGCTTGTCACCCCGCGTCACGCATCCATCCCTCTGCGTCAAGTCATCGTCCACAATTTGCAGGTCTACTATGCGCCACAAATGTCTAGATCAACAGGCATGAAGAGCATGTCCTTGACGAGTCATTTCCGACTGTCCTTGGGTGAGGTGATGCCGTCAGGTTGACGCAGACGCGGTTGGCCGCGCTCCCGGTCCCGGTGATGCTACTCACGGCGGCCTCTATGTTCACCTCCTTCCAGGTCTCGGCAATGGTGTCCGCCACCATGGCGCGGGCCTCTTCCTTGCTGGCACTCTACCAGAGGGGCAACAATAACGGAGCGGTTCTTCATCATCCATGCTGCCCCTCTGATTATGCGTGAGTAGTTTACCACAAACCTACGGGTCTGTAGTTAGTAGCTAGATGACTTGTTCTCTCTTTTTGATCTTCAATACAATGTTCTCCTCGATGTTCTTGGAGATCTATTTGATGTAACTCTTTTTTGCGGTGTGTTTGTTGGGATCCGATGAATTGTGAGTTTATGATCAGCTCTATCCATGAATACTGTTTGAGTCTTCTTTGAACTCTTTTATGCATGATTGTTAAAGCCTCGTATTTCTTCTCCGATTTATTGGTTTGGTTTGGCCAAATAGATTGATATATCTTCCCATGGGAAGATGTGCTTTGTGATGGGTTTGATTTTGCGGTGCTCAATCCGAGTCACGGAAAGAGACATGACATGCATGTATCGTTGCTATTAAGGGTAACAAGATGAGCGTTATTCATACGTTAATTTTATCTTGTCTACATCATATTACCGTTTTTATTGCATTACTCTGTTTTTTCATGAACTTAATACACTAGACGCATGCTGGATAGCGGTCGATGTGTGGAGTAATAATAGTATATGCAGAATCATTTCGGTCTACTAATTTTTGACGTGATCCATATATACATGATCATTGTTTTGGATATCGTCATAATTATTTGTTTTTGTATCAGTTGCCCAACAGTAATTTGATTGCCCATCATATGCTATTTTCTCGAGAGAAGCCTCTAGTGAAAACTATGGCCCCCAGGTCTATTTCCTATCATATACTAAATCCAAAGATACCTTGCTACAATTGTTATTTATTTATTTTATTTTGTATTTTTGTTAGATCTATTTATTAAAACCTATACAATTTAATTCTCAATAACATCGGGGGATTGACAACCCCTCTTGCGTGTTGGGTTGCAAGTATTTGTTGTTTGTGTGCAGGTGTTGTTTACATAGTGTTGCTTGGTTTTCCTACTGGATTAATAACCTTGGTTTCATAATTGAGGGAAATAGTCACCTCTGCTGTGTGATACGTCTCCATCATATCTGTAATTTTTGATTGTTTCACGCCAATATTCTACAACTTTCATATACTTTTGGCAATGTTTAATATTATTTTTGGGACTAACATATTGATCCAGTTCCCAGTGTCAGTTCCTATTTGTTGCATGTTTTTTTCGCAGAATATCCATAACCAACGAAGTCCAAACGCAATAAAATTTACGTAGATTTCTTTTAAAGCATATGTGATTTTTGGGGAAAAGAATCAACGCGAGACGATGCCTGAGGGGCCCACAAGCCCAAGGGGCGCGCCCCCCAAACCGAGGGCACGACTGGAAGGCTTGTGGTCACCCCATAATGCGGTTGGTGCCCTTCTTTCGCCGCAAGAAAGATAATATCCGACCAAAAATCGTGTTAAAATTTCAGTGCAATCGGAGTTACGGATCTCCGGGAATTTAAAAAACGGTGAAAGGCTAGAAAACAGGAACGCGAAACAGAAGAGAAACAGAGAGGTAGATCCAATCTTGGTGGGGCTTCCGCCCCTCCGCCGCCATGGAGGCCTTGGACCAGTGGGGAAACCCTCCTCCATCTAGGGAGGAGGTCAAGGAAGAAGAAGAAGGAGGGGGGCTCTCTCCCCCTCTCTCCCAGTGGCACCGGAACGCCTTCGGGGCCATCATCATGATGGCGATTTACACCAACAACTTCGCCGCCGTCATCACCAACTCTCTCCCCTCTATGCAGCGGTGTAACCTCTCTTTTACCCGCTATAATCTCTACTTAAACATGATGCTCAACACTATATATTATTCTCAATGATATATGGCTATCCTATGATGTTTGAGTAGATCCGTTTCGTCCTATGGGTTTGATTGATGATTATGATTGGTTTGAGTTGTATGTTTTATTATTGGTGCTGTCCTATGGTGCTCTCCATGTCGCGCGAGCGTGAGGGATCCCTGCTGTAGGGTTTGCAATATGTTCATGATTCGCTTATGGTAGGCGGCGTGAGTGACAGAAGCACTGACCCGAGTAAGTAGGTTGTATGCGTATGAGAGTAAAGAGGACTTTATACTTTAATGCTATGGTTGGGTTTTACCTTAATGATGTTTAATAGTTGCGGATGCTTCCTAGAGTTCCAATCATAAGTGCATATGATCCAAGTAGAAAAAGTTAACTTATGCCTTTCCCTCATATAAAATTGCAATAGTGATTACCGGTCTAGTTATCGATTGCCTAGGAACAAATAACTTTCCTGTGACAAAATGCTCTCTACTAAAACTAACTTAGTTGTTTGATTTTCTAAACAACCCCTACCTTTTATTTGCGTGTTCTTTATTATCTTGCAAACCTATCCTATCACACCTAAAAAGTACTTCTAGTTTCATACTTGTAGAGTTGTATCGGTGGTCGATAGAAATTGAGGGAACATTTGTTCTACCTTCAGCTCCTCGTTGAATTCGACACTCTTACTTATCGAGAAAAGCTACAATTGATCCCCTATACTTGTGGGTTATCGTTGTCCTGTATCATCCTCTCCTCTTCGGTGAATTACCAACGCAGATTACAAGCAGAAGGAAGAATCTGGCACCGTTGCCGGGGAGACATCATTAACTTTATTTGCAATTTGCTTCTCATTTTTATCTCGGTGATCGATAGAACCTGGAGCATGTCGATTGGGGAAAGATATTTTTGAGGAATCCAAGGGATGTTTATGTGAGACTGTACGTGTGTATGCCAGTTCTGGGCGTCATTCGGAAGTTTAATCAATTTGTGGACGAAACTATACATGTGTATGCCAAGTGTGGAGGCATCTTATAATCAGCTTATAAAGATTCTTTCCAACAGGCCATGTGACTCGCGTGTGGCTTGCGTTACACATACCCGTACGTTGTACCTGACGTCACATCACCATGAAAAGTTAGGCTCTACCATGCGCCACAAATATCTAGATGAACAGGCGTGAAGAGCATGTCCTTGACGAGTTGTTTCCGGCTGTCCTTGGGCGAGGTGATGCCGTCGCCGTCGTGATAGATGCATTGGATGGTCCTCACCAGGTTGACACAGACGCGGTTGGCCGTGCTCCAGGTCCCGGTGCTGCTGCTCAAGGCGACCTCCCTGTTCACCTTCTTCCAGGTCTCGGCAATGGCGTCCGCCACCGCAGCCCGGGCCTCTTCCTTACTCGCGTCACCGCCCATGCGGCAGGTGATGGCCGACGCCGCCTCACCCCGCTCCGACTCGGCCTCGTGGGTCGCGCAGTCGTTGCAGAGCCGGAAGATCATGGAACATAGCTCGACCAGCTTGGGGTACACCATGTCGTCGCCGTCGTCATGATTGTGCAGCCATGAATCAATCTGCTCTTGCTGCTGGAGCATGGTGAAAGCGTGGAGCAGCAGGAGAGGCCCCGTGGACGTGACCCACCCGTTCTCAAGGTACTGCTCCAAGCATGGCATCTGCCCAACGTGCTGCCATTTGGCTTCTACTAGCAAAAAGGCCCGTGCGTTGCAACGGGTGAACAAAATCCTTACACGTACCTAGCGACACATCGGTCTGGTCACTTCTCCCATTCGTGGATGGTGGTCATGTATTCCACCTAATCACGATAAACACTTCTCCCGTTCGTCGATGGTGGTCATGCATATTCCACCTAATCACGGTAAACATGATCAATTCCATGGCGATGAGGTTGGCCATCGGCAAAAGTTTCAAATTTTTCCTAAGAATATCAATAGTCATGTTGCAAATATGTCTGTACGTTGCAATGGGTGAAACACTATTATCCCCACATGGCCGCATCCTCTTACGAACACGTTGTCCAGGACTCAAGAATCGGGCTATGATGATGTGGTGGAGATAATATTATTTGAAATTATATGCCAAAATAAGATAAAGACTTTTAAAAGGCAACGGAGACTAAAAGGGCAACGATGTTATCGTCGCCTAATTTCATATTAGCATCCACAAGTAGTCATTTTTGTCCTATAAAGGCAGCCTCCATACACTGCAAGCATCAGAGTTGTTATCCTCAAGCTTGACCTCCCTCCAGCGTTAAAGTACATCTCCAACAAATGAACAAATTTAGATTAATTGGTCTCACTTATGAGCAAGCGTTGTGGCTAGCTAGTGATGTTTATTAATGGATCGATCGTAAGCAAACCGATCCAAGACAGTCGAACAACAAAAATGATGAGACAAAAAAATCAAATCGTTGTTTGGAAGTTAATTAAAATGAAAAACTAAGAACAAACCGATACTTGAGAAAGAATTGTAATGCAATTGAGGGTTCGTCTCAGGTAAACCTTTTTTTCGGTTAGGTAAACTTTTTTTACACCATCTCGGATAAGCCTACTCGTCGAGAGCATCCAGCGTGTGACATGTGATGAGGCTAACTTGATGCGAGCTCATAGGGATTGATTATTGAATGACAACCAGTTTTTTTGTGTTTCCGATCAGGTGCTGTATGTGCTGTTCAAATCGGCCACATACCGTGCAGGTGTGCATCGAGGTTTAATAGGAGCAAATACCACGAGTCCACGAGTCAACACCAGCATACAGAGCTCCAACTGTCCGCACCTCCAAATGATTCATCAGTTGAGAGTCCGGCCGGTCGGCTCGCCCTCGATCTCCTTTAATACCCAACACACCTCACATGTAAATTTCTTTTCTTAAAGAGACAAGGATCAATTCTTTCCTCTAATAGACCACCATTAATTTATTTCCTTCAATATACAGCCCTCAATTCCTTCCTTTTATAACCACAATCCAGAAATCTATCCTTACTTTATTTTGTTCATATTCAGCCCTCAATTCCTTCCTTTAATAGACAAAGGTCAATTCTTTCCTTTAATAGACCACCATCAATTATTTCCTTCGATAGACAACCCTCAATTCATCTCACGGTCTCTTTCCTTATGCATCTTGCTGATTACATGACACTTGCTAACATATATAAACTGGTAGGATTCTGTTTAAAGGAACAATGTGGGATTATTTAACATCAAATTTGGATGTCTTGTTGGTTGCTGGAGCCTTTTGCCGGAACAGGAGGTCACGAGTTCGACACCGCCGCGGCCTTTTTTTCTCACATTGTTTGTGGCCCAGAAAAGGCCTAGGAGTTGTAGCGTTTGGATGTTGATTAGGCCCAGCCGTGCAGCCATGTGGCCCAATACGAAAATTTCCCTTCAATGTTTCGCTCGGATCTACTCGTGATATGGTTCATTTAAAGTGAAACCTTTCTTTTTATCAACGTAGGCCAATAGTTTGTGTGGCTAGCCCAGCCCACTCATATCTGGGAGACCAAGGTTCGAGTTCAGCGTCAGGCGATAATTTTTTTCAACTCGTTTTACAGACCTTATTTTTCATCTCACGGGATGGCATTGGTGTGATGGGCTGGTTCGTGCGTTCGCTGCTGCCTAGCCTGGGCGGGCGTACACGCCGGCTGATGGCCCATAAATAAAAGTGAACGATCATGAGCCTGTGCAGAAAAATAGTACCACCTCGGATAAACCATATGAAACAAACTGAAAGCGTAAATTCACAGAAAGAAAGCGTATTGTGACGGTGAACCCGGAGACCCAATCCGTGCTTTATTATTAGGGAGAGATTAGGAACGCCTTACACAGCTCATGCCACTGCATGCATGCATCCACAATCCACATGCATGTTAAGGCATCGATCGTCAAAGGAATCCCAAACGAATGAAGAAGAAAATCAATGGATCTATCTCCTCTTGTCTTACACTGCTTTCTTGTAGAGCGGGAGCACATCGTATCCTTTGTCCTTGGTCACACGATCTGCTGCCTCCGTCGATGTCGACCTGATGGCCGAGTACATCGCCTTCATGTACTCCGGCAGCGCCGTCGACAAAGCATCGTCATCCCAACTGCCGACAGCATCGGTGAAGGCAGCCAGCTCGTCGAACGTGCCATAGAGGTCGTAGACGTCGTCGAGGTGGACGATTAGGGAGCCCACCTTGGCCAGCACCTCGCGGCAGCTGGCGAGGGGGGGTTCCGGCGCGATGCACGCCGCGCAGAAGAAGCACTCCACGAGACGGTCCCTGGCGAACGGTAGCTTCTCGCCCAACCCGGTCTCCTTCCACCATTTTGTCACCTCCACGAGCTCTGCTCCATGGACGGCCTGCACGAGGTTGAAGTCCACCGCAGCCAGCTGATGAATGGAAGGATCCATACTCAGGCGCCTCTCATCGTTGTAGTCGTGTGTGAGGGCTAGGGTTCAGAATTCGCCATTGAATTTGAATCTCGAGCTACAAGGGAGGATTACAGGAGGAGGGGAAAGTCGCCATCCTCAGAGAGAGAGAGAGACATACACGCAACACACGCCACACCTAGCCGTTTCTTCCTTCCTGTCTTGCGTCCACCTACTCCACGCATATAAGTACCGCGCCTCTACTTGGCCCATTCCGGCCCAGCCAGCCGAGCAGGAGGGCGAGGCTGCCGCTTGGGCCGGCCCGTAGCTTGAACATCGTCTTCGCGTGTCTCTTGCACGCTGACATCGTGTTGTTTCAGCGACCATATCGCCTGCAGCCTGGGAACTCTCCATTGCAGTGGGAGGTCTCTTTGTCTTTCCATGGAGATGAACATGGACGGCATCAGTTGTTCGAGTTTCTTGACGGCGAATGCTCTTGCTTCGTCGAGCATGGCCTCTCCTGGGAAGGCCAGGTAGGAAGCCTCATGGAGTGCAACGAATCCATCAATATCCTTGGGGTTGGCTGCTTTGAAATCACCATTCTCTTCCCTGAATGCACTCAACATATCTACAAAAAATAAACAAATTACAATCATTAGTAAGATATAATCTACTCAAACACTTTACATATCTACAACGATTTGCATGACTGTCTAATAAGTAGAAAAATTAGTAATGCATAGTGTTTTATATAATCTTTGTTTGACGAGGTTACTCTCCTTTATATATATCCTTCTATCAACCTTGTATTGAATTGAAAATATTTACTATGTATGGGCATGAAAAGGATATAGGATAATTATTGGTGTTTCTTATCTTTACCTGTGGACGCAGAGATTCCATGTCCTCTGAGCATTCTAAATAGCAGTGCTGTTGATGAGAGGTCATGCTTGAGTCGAAGGTGTGCATCATGCACATGCATGGACATGAGGATGTTTCTCATCTCCTCCTCGAAATGGTACGCTACACCAAGACTTTGCAGTTGATCCATGATTATGAGTCTAGTAGCCAGCTCTTCTTCCTCCTCGAGCAGAAGTCGCCTCACTTTCTGCTTCAAGCTCGATTGGAGTGAGCTTTGCTTGCTACGCTGCACCGCCAGTAGGTACGTCAGCATCTAACTAGCTCCTTGCCTTTAAAAACTAGCTCCTTCATTTTTCAAATATGTTCCGAATATATATATATATATATGGTACTCCTCCATCTTCATGCATGCATGGTACTCCCTCCGTTCCTAAATAGTTGTCTTTCTAGACATTTCAAATGACTACTACATACGGATGTATGTAGACATATTTTAGAGTGTAGATTCACTCATTTTGCTTCGTATGTAGTCATTTGTTGAAATGCCTAGAAAGACAAGTATTTAGGAACGGAGGGAGTACTAATTAATAGACACTTTGACGTAGTGCCTATTTGACACTTAGCTGCCCCAATAGCATCACATCACCTTGGATGTTTTGGTTGTAATTTGTTGTGATTGTAAGCACTTCCTTTTAAGAAACACACTACATGTGCGGACACTCACAACACGCACACATACTCACCCATATGAATGTAAGCGCACAGACACACACACCCTATCCCTATGATCACATTTTTACAGACTGAGCCAGCAGGTCTTAAGGTTGGTGAAGTCGTCACATACACATTATAACCGACAGACATATCATGAGCCAGCTGTGCCCTGTAGATTTCATGTTTTTATTGTTCTACACGTTTCGGAGGCAACCTCGGGTGATTGTTAGTGTTAGGTGGCAAGCAAAAAGACAAAAACTCCTTTTTCATTGTCATGGACACCTAAATTCTTTTGTTATTCTCGGGAATAATGAATTTTGTTCTGCTATTTCCATAATGTGTAGAAAGAAAAAAAGGAAAAATATCTACTTATAAACGGGGAAAAGACCTTCCACACCCCCTCCCTTTCTCCTCGGCCCTTGCACCGCCATCTCCGTGGCCCTCGCACGATGCCACCGTAACCTCACAAGCAATGACGCGGCACCGGTAAGCCTAACCTTCTTCCAAACCCCCTCCGTCTTACTTCGCACCGAATCAAAGCCCCTCGCGCCAACCTTGCACCCACCCTCGGGCTCATTATTGCTTGACAATAAAAACAAAGGAGAAGAATGGGGGAAATTGAAAGAGGCTGATCGTGCATGCACCTTGTCGTCTTGCTGCGCCTCCTGCATGGAGCAAATGGAGTCATAGTCCCAGGTTTTGAGCTGGTAGTCGGCCGGCCGCCGCTGCAACTCGGCCGACGGGAACCGGTCCGCGTACATGGTTGCGTGAGCAGACGACGCCATTAGTTCTTCCTAGCTCAATGTACCTCAGGCTAGACAATGAGATGTGTTCTTCGTGATCTTCTCCTGTCTACTTGGATATGTGTTTGCCACACAACGGCACATATGAAACGTAGGATATTTATAGATGCACACCACTACTGTTACACCTGGGAGTTGTGTGGAGGGGCACAGATACGCCTAGATATGGTGTGTACAAACTACAAACTCCATGAAACATGTGCAGCTAAACCACCCAATTAAAATATCTCCGGACGTGTGGTATCCGCATAGGATGGCTAACATCGATAGTAATCGACCCCCGTGTGTGTGGTCTCTATTTTCTTTTCATCTTGGTTCTCAGTGATGTACATAATTTATCTCTTAATGAACAAGCATCTGTTTTTCATCATAAATAAGAAACTTAGAAAGTCAAAATAAATTTATCTTACATCTGCCTACCTGGTATCCTATATAACTAAATAGGTGATCCCACATCTCGCAAAAAAAGGAGATCCCACTAAATTATGCCTAATATGTAAGGAAAGTGTTTGTGGCCGGGGCGCCGGCCGAACCGTTGCGCCGGTCGCGCCCCGTGCGTACGATCTCTTTTTTATCCAAGGACACCGTTGCGCCACGTGTTACCGGATTTTTTTTTAACGCGCTCGTAGTTATCCCTTCCAAAGTTATTTTTGCTGCATCCGATCTATCTTTCGTTTCGAGGCAGGGCGACCGCGGGCGACGTGCTTGTTCGCGCAGGGCAACGGCGTCGGCGGCGGCGGCGGCGGCCCAGGGCGGATCTCCATTCTCCGGCCATCTATGGCTCCCCCCGATGGTAACTCGAGCCCAAATGCTTTCCATTTTCGTTGTTTCTCCCCCTCCCCCGTGGGATTTAGGGTTAGGGCGTCGCTAGCCGCGGGCCGCCGCCGGCACCGGCGCGGACGAGGATGGGTTTGTGTTCCCGCGGTCGAGGGAGGCGGCGGGGTGGCGTTCCCACGGTCGAGGGAGGCGGCGGGGTGGCGTTCCCGCGGGTCGAGGGAGGAGTCGGGGTGGCGTTCCCGCGGACAGAGGCAGGGGCCGGGGTGGGGTTCCCGCGGGCAGAGGGAGTTGGCGCGGCGGTGAATTTGAATCTGGTAGCATTCAGCAACTGGATTGATTCAGGGAAGCAAACCACAACTCTTTCTACATGTTGATGTCTTGCTGACCCAATCATTAGCAGGTTTTCCTTGGCTGCCAAGGGATTTAGGTACTTGACTAATCGAGGTCCAGGGATGTTTTTAGCTTATTTGTTTTTGGAGAATCGATGGGGATGTTGAGTCAGTTTAGAAATGACATGATAATGCATTTTCATGATGAACCTAATGGAAACAACTTGGTATTCTAGATGTTGTTGATAGTTTACAAAGTATTCTAGATGTCTGATATGCACTATATATATTTTTTGCCAATGAATCACTACTCGTTCTGCTGCGCAACCCAACATCCCTGAATTCATACGTTTGTCAGAATATTTTAGGTGTTCATGTATGTTTCTTCCTAGCTTCTGATGGTATGGTTTTATGGTTTTATTGACTTGTGTTTTTTCCTTTTTTGTAGATGTTGTAGGTAACTCTGGTGAGAATGAGGGAAGTAAGAAGGCTAAGAAGAAGATTAAGAAGAAAGGCAATCTATGTGGCTTTAAGTCAAGGTTTAACTCAAAAAGGCTGGCTCAGATTGGGAAGCAAATATCACCGGAAAAACAGAGAATCATAAGGGAGGGACCGTTTGGAGACTTGTTGGACATCCGGTCTTTCAAGGTGCCCCATGAGCTCATTGAGTTTGTTGCGATGAACACGAATCACGTACTCTCTGAGTTCAAACACAAGAACAAATCTATCACCTTCAGCAAGCTTATGGTGAAAAGGATTTTCAACGTGCCATCCGGTGATAGACCCGTGAAGCTTCTAAAGAAGAGTGATGAACATGATCTTCGCAACATTTACAAGGAGGGGAACAGGGCTCCAATCGCCCATGTTGTCAAGTTGCTCACTAGTTGCAGTGAGGAGGACGTGGTTATGATAAATAGGACTTGGGCACTCCTTGCGTTATAACAGTTTTGTGCCCAGGCACGGGCAATATGGTGAACCTTGAGTATCTTGCTTCCTTGGAAGATATGTCTTTGGTGCATGAGTTCGCTTGGGATGAGCACTTGTTGGCACGAGCGATGGAGGAGGTTGGAGTCTTTCAAGAGAAGAAGAGGATGCAAGCAAACGCAGAAAAAGAGTTCCAGATTGCTTCATGCCTTCCCATGTTAGTGGTATGCAATGCAACATTATGAAATACCTCCATCTTTTTTCCTTTGCTGCATGAAACCTTCATGACTTTTATGTTTTTTGTTGGCTAATGTCCTTTTCCATCCCATGCAGATCATATACATGGATCATGTTGATATCCCGGCTGGCCTCCCAAATGAGCATGCTATTGATTATTCCGTGCCGAGGATATGTTTTGTTTGCCAAAAGGATTTTGAGTGGTTGGATAAAGTTGACAAGAACAAGCTCACTCTTATCCAACCTTTCTACGGGAAACACACCCATGTAATTTTGCTACATCCCGCCTATTTATTTTCCTTTGTCAATGGAGTATTAACACCCCCTGTTTTTTGCTCACTGAATTTGCATGTAGCAATCTTTGCTTTTCCAATTAGTTTATGGCAGCCTTCTTATTTCCGCCACTCATGTTTTGTTTTCCTAGATCCGGAGTTTGTGCAACACCCCCTATGCAGCACAACTTGTGGGACAGGAAGTTGGTGCTGAAGCAGCTAGTGGGCAGGGAGTTGGTGCTGAAGCACCTAGTGGCCAAGGAATTAGTGGCCAAGGAAGCCAAGTTCAAGGTGCTGAAAATCAAGCAAAGAACTCTCAATCAAACGAGGCTCAACAAAATGTTGATGCTGAACCACACCTATCATCATCGCTGAACGATTGGCTGCAGCAATCATTCCCTAGCATGCAAGATCTAAGGGTACATTTTCATTTCCTGTTTAGGCTTCACATTATTTTTGTTATACCAAGTTGCAAGTGTATATTTATTTTGCTGCATCCTTCATTTTGATGTGCTACAACCATGTTCTGTTTTTGCTTCATATGTGGTTTAAGTTCATACCTACTAGGCTTTTTTGCTACATCCATGTGTCTAGTGTGCTACAACTACATTCTGTTTTTGCTTCATCCATGTTATAGTTTTGCTACATCTAATCTGCTACCTACATACATGACAGTAAATTCCTACAATCACACTCTTTATCTGATACATAGTAACACAGTAGCATACCTACTTGTTTTCTCGCTCCATCCATACCTCTAATGTGCCACACCCACATTTGTGTTTTTTACATCCACACATGTGACTAAAATGTTCAATAATTGGCTTGTTGTAGGTACCAACTCAGTTTCAAATGCTTTACGACAAGCACAAGGGTATTTTTGCAGCGGAGGTGGATGATGTTGTAGGCAAGTTTGGACAGTGTTTAAAGGGATTGCAGTGCAGCCGGATGGCTGCCCTCCTTCGCGATGTTGGAGACGCCGTCACAGCTACCAGTGAGCCCAACTTCTCCTTCGAAGCACCTATCATGGACGAATGTCGCGGAAAAGAGAATGATGCTAAAGCTGCAAATGATGACATTGGTGCTCAAGCTCAAGCTGAAGGTACAACACCTAGCATTAACAAGGATGAAGTCACCGGATTGAAGCAACAAGTAGCAACCGAGGCTGCTGAAACTTGTGAGCAACAACGATTGATTTTCGAGATGGAAGGGAACGTCTCACCTCACAGCCCCCCACTCTTCTATGATGCACCCAGGAGTGCGACAGCTGGCATTTGGGACGACGAGCCATCCTGTGAGTTGTTCCCAAAGGGCTCCGCAGACTACGAGATGATGCATTGCACGGATGAGCCTATAACCAAGAAAAGCACAGTCAGCCCCATATTTGAAAACATCCCCGTGTTCCCTGTTTCAGACGATGATGACAGCCCAAGTATGCTTCCTTCCTCCTGCATCATTTCTTTTTGTTTTTCTCCATGTCATTTTTTTCGCTACATATGTGTGATTGCATCAAATTCTCTTTTGTACAATCCCTTGCAAAACTCATCCATTTTTTGTTGCTTGCTACAGCTCCTAAGATGGTCGCTACAGAAGAGCAATTTGTTGATGCAAGCAGTGGCCCTAGCACACATGACAAGAACACTAGGAAGAAGAGGATGGCCAAAGTTCCAGCGGTAAAAAATACCAAGGCAAAGAGGCAAAAGGTCGATGCAGCTGCAGCCACATATGAGAAGTATGTAAAGCATGGGAAACCATTGAGGAGATCACATGCCAATGAACAAGTGTGAGCTACCTAAGCCCTATCTCTTCTTGCTTTCTGTTTTTTATTTTTTTTCCGCTCGAAACAAATGATTCATTTGGTTGCATCTATGGTAACAGGACACCTTTCATCAAGATAGGTGGATTTTACATTGGATACAAAAAATTCCTGGTATGCTTCAAGCCTCATGGGGATATGAATGATGAGGTTATGTCCCTATGCATCGAGATGAACAACATAGCATCCCGTGCAGCAAGTGGTACGAATCGGAAGAAATACATGTTCTCAGTCCACGCGGGGGTAAGTTTTTGCTGAAACAAGCAATGCTTCATTCCTTTTTTCTTCACATTTTTTGTTGCAACACACACTAACCATTTTGTTGTATCCTTCAAGTAGATGCTACTAAAACAAGACCCAACAACCTTCCAACCAGCAAAACTCATACCCGAGCTTGAAAGGGCTGTGACAAAGTTCAAGGCGAATAAATATGACCTCGTAAGTTTCCAGAGATCCTACTTTTGTTTCACACCACAAATACTTTGAAAATATGATCCAATGATGTAGCATTTCTTTCGAAACATATGTAGCAATTATTATTGATGTTGACAACATCTCTTTGAAACACATGTAGCAATTCTAATTGATGTTGGAAGCTTTTTTGTACATCAGTTACATGTTCTGAGTACCTTTTTTGCCTTTCTTTTGTGCTTTCCAGCTTTTTTTCACAATTGTTCATGATAAGCACTGGATAATTGTTTGCGCAAACTTGCTATACAAGCAGTGGAATGTATTTGACTCAATCCATTCAAAAGGAAAACAATCTCCTTTGAAGAAGCAAGCAAATAACCTGGTAGGCTCATGCTCTCTATTTTTAAATTTCTGTTTGAATTTTGCTTCATCTACATAAATGCCCTGTTGTCATCTTCACACACCTTATCCTATTTTTTCAAACATTTGTGCGTGTTTCTTGGTGGTAGATCACAAACTTTGCAGCCCTCGCACAAGAGTACAGCCAATTAAATGTCAATGTTGGATCCTTCGCCCGTGTTGACCGAGAGGATTACCCAAAGCAAGATAACCTGTGAGTTTTCTTTTTGAATTTTGCTTCAATCATGTGTTCCATTTCAACATTCTTGCTTGTTTCAACTATGCATCGGAAATATGAAGGAGAATTTTTTTTATCTCACAGATGTGATTGTGGCTTTTTCGGGCTCAAATATGTGGAGAACTTTGATGGGAAGTCAATGAAAGAGTTCAATCAGGTACTTTCTTTGTCATTTTGTTGCAATCTACTTTCTTTGTTTTCAATACTCATGCAACACAAGAATAATTAGTATCATACTTGCTTAATTTTTTTCATTCATTTTTACAGGAAGACGTGGCGCGATACCGCATGGATGCGGCGCACAACCTTTGCACTCACCCAATGAACAATGCCCCAATGGAGCGGGCATTCAATGAAGAGTTGGCGACTTAATTTGCGGGAGGGTTCAAGACGATCAAGCTCGTTTTCTTTCGTTAGGTCTAGAATCATGTCTTAGGTGGTAGCGTTCTGATAGTATTAGAGTAGTGCGCGTTCGTATGTACCCTAATGATACCTTCGGTAAACATATGTGTTCTTTTGGTATGTAAACCGATGATAACTTGATCTCTTTGGATGAAGCACTTCTTCCGTTCTTTAATGGATGTGATCTTCTGCTTGCCAACATGATCATGCATTGACACCCGTTTATTGTTTTGCTGGTTATGAGCTTCATCCATAGAAGTTTCAAGGGAATCTCTGTGCAATTTTCCCCTCGAAACCTTTTTCATGAAAACAATATGTGGATGCTGCATTGTCACAGTCAAATTGTTGGAAGCTTACAAAAAATAGCTACAACCTTCTGTTAGATTTGTTGCAGGGCAAAAATCTACATTTTTACCTGCAAATTAGCTACATCCCTGTGATATTTTTGCTGGAAGCATAATGTAAATAAGCTTCCTTTCCAAACTCTTGCTGCATAGCAAAACCAACACTTTAAATCATTCAAGGCTTTTTCCTTTTCAAACTTGTTATTTTGCATCAACCATGTTTAAAAAAGCTTCAACCATTGTTTGAAAAAGCTTCAACCATGTTTTCCAAAAGCTTCAACCATATTTTTGCTTCAACCATGTTTAAAAAAAGCTTCAACCATTGTTTGAAAAAGCTTCAACCATGTTTTCCAAAAGCTTCAACCATTATTTTTGCTTCAACCATGTTTAAAAAAGTTTCAACCATGTTTTCCAAAAGCTTCAACCATTATTTTCAAAAAGATTCAACCATGTTTTCCAAAAGCTTCAACCATGTTTCCTACAAGCTTCAACCATGTTTACAGTAGCTTCAACCATGTTTTTAAAATGTTGCAACCATGCTTTTTCAGAGAGATTCTAAACATGTTTTCAAGGATATTCAACCATGTTGTTCAAAAGCTGTGGTAAGAACAACCATTGAGTACTATTTTACAAAAAAAACTTATAAGTTGGCACCATCATAATTCAAAAACCAACATTCTGCATTTTGAAACCACACATGTAGTAATATGTTGCAATCCCAAAACACAAACATTCACAACTAGTCAACACAACTTTTTATCATAAGACATGGTGTGTTACAAGGTAATTCATCATTTTTTCCCTCACGAAACATCCTAAAGTGTAAGGATTGGGCCGACACCTGGAGCTTTCGCGCTTGCACTCGCAGCAAGAAAAGCGGCAAGGAGTTGGCAGTTCTTCACGTTGTGATCCTCATCTTCACAATATTTGCATGGAGTCTTCTTTTCCCTTGGCTTTGGAGCTTTCTTCGTTTTCGCTGCGTCCTTCTTTGCTTTCTTCTTCATTTCATCTTCTCGAAGCTCAATTAGTGGCTTCCTTCGCTTCTCTTTTTCTTTTGGCCTCCCCTTCTTTGCTGACTTTGGTGGGTTTCATAGTCCTACGGGGGGTGGATCCTGCTGCCCTGTACTAGGACCCCCTGAGAGTTGTTCATTTGCTGCATGACCTTGGGCTTCTTCTTCTCGTGCAACTTCATTGATCGCTCTAGCTTTTATTTCAGCAACCCCAACACTGCCCTGATCAATTAGCCCAGAGACAAAACTATAAGCTTCATCATTGAAGCATGCATCAGAAGCGAGTTTCCCAAACTTCCGGCAGAGAGAGTTATACTTTAGGGTGTTTGTTGTGGGGACGCCGAAATGCATAGCTCTATGCCCATCGCCAGGTTTAGGTGCAAGGTCGGTTGCTCTATTAGACCATCTTGGAAGCATGTAATTCGCAGGTATCGCTTGCACGTTCAGGTGCACCATGACACGGATGATATGTGGGCAGATCAGCCCACACATCTCAAACATGTTGCAACTGCACATGTATGTCTGATCATCAGGGGCAACACGCACCATGTACACTTTAGGGTTCATGCCATCATTTGCAACAAGACGAAACCAGCCGACATTCCCTTGCAGCTGGTATTGCAACCCATAGCCTGTTGATTGAGCCAATAGTTTCTGAAACTTGGAAAATACCTCTCTGGTATAGAAATCAGCAGCCTGCTTCTCAATGTTGTAACTGCAAACAAAAAAGCTTCCAACATCAATAAGAATTGCTACATATGTTTCATTCAAATGCTGCATCCAAACTGTACTGGAAAACTAAAAAAATGCTACATGACTTTTGGACTTACTTGCCCCAGAGTGGTGGCCTTGTCGCTTCATTGATGAAGCCCACATTGTCTTCACGATCAAGCATCAGCTCCTGGCAAAGCTCAAACTATTGCACAAAGGTCCAAACTGAGTCTCCATGATGATTTAATGTCTTGAAGTAGGAATTCAGGCCCTCGGAGCGCCCAGTTGTTCCTGTGAATGGGAAGAACTTATTCCTAAAGTACACAGGAGCCCACGTCTCCCTGCTGTTCCACATGTTTTTGAGGTATTTCTTATCAGCCACACCAAACACCTCGACCATCTGCTTCCACCGTTCTTCAAACTCCTCAACGGTATCTGAACCATTAATGCAACCATAGAATGCTTCTGCAAAAGGCTCATCCTTGCCCAGCATCCTCCCTAGTTTTGTTCTTGCAACCCGGAAGACGTGCCACTTGCAACATCTGTGTGTTGAATGTGGGAATACCATTGAGATGGCTGTAGCCATTGCCTGGTCTTGATCAGTCATAATGTTCAACGGATGCTCATTATTCATTGCCAACATCCATTGCTGGAATACCCACTTGAAAGTTTCAATGGTCTCATCAGGCAACAAAGCACACCCCAAGCAAACAGTGTGTGTGTGGTTGTTAATGCCAATAATTGGAGCAAAGGGCAAGTTGTAGCGATTTGTGCAGAATGTGGTGTCGAAAAACACACAATCTTTGTACTTTGGATACAAGGCCCTTGTTCTCCCATCAACCCAGAAAAGCGCCCTAACAGCTCCATCATCTTCTAGCTTCAAGAAAAAGAAATTTGGATTCTCCACTTGTCTTCTCTCAAAGTACTCGATTTTCAGCTCCAAATCACGTTCCGATATTCCCCTTCGCAACTTTGCTCTTGCATTTGTCACATCAGTCTTCACATACGGCAAACTCCTTGGATCGCAACACCGTGCATCTCCAAGCAAGCCCATCATATTAGTCGTAGATATGTTGCGATAGTGCAGTGAAGTGATGTACTGCATGTCTGCATCTCGGATCTTTCTGTGAGAGCGGCAAAATCTCCGACGCCCCCTTTGCAACATCAGCTGGTGTGTGTGATCGGCCTCAAAAAATTTCACAACCCAGCTACCGTCTTTGAGGTTAACACCCATACGAGCCTTGCAATCATACCGCTCCAACCGATTTCTTTTCCTCTTGTCGCTCACATCCATATAGATGCCAGCTTGTTTGCTTGGAGATTTTTTGTTACTAGCATAGCTCATATCAACATCATCACACTCATATATTGCAGCCCCTTCAGAAATGCTACCACCAACACTCTTCGAAGGATTTTTTCCGTGAGTGTATGCACTCAAAAACTCTATAGATTAGAATGCGCTTCTTATCCGAGCTATTTATCCTACTATACTTTGACGTCACAATGCGAGTTCCAAAGCCCATCTTTGAGGCATATTCATTGTAAACACACTGAGCTTCTTCAACATTGTCAAAAACCATTCCAACAAAAGGGACAACTGGCTGTGATGATATATCTTCATCCGGTTCGTCAACAAGTGTTGCAGCATTTCCATTGGTATTGTCACTAGCCACACGAGCATTGCCATCATTTGGAGCTACACCATCGGTGTTCAGCTGCAACGAATCATCACTAACATTTCGCGGAGTTTCATTCAGATCAATGCCTTCTTCTTCTTCTTCATGTGCAACATTTTGCATATCATCGTCAAGGAAAATTGATGGCTCAACAGCAACATTCTGCAACAAAATCAGCAACCAAGTCATTTTTTTTGCTACGTGAAAAAATACGTAAAAAGCACGAACAAAAAAAAGTGGACGCAGCATGGCAATCATAACCCAAAAACAATTCCTGCATGCAGCATTTTAGGATGCAGCATGCAACATCCAGCAAGTAGCATGAAGCAAATGCAACACATGCTTGTAACATTTTATTAACAGCCAGCAGGAAGAAACATCTTAATAGCATTAATTGAGAACATCTTAGCAATATTACACAAAAAACAAACACAAGCATGTTGACAACATCTCTTTTCAATCTCATGATCATCAAAGGTTGCAAAAAAAATTTGTGAACAAAATGATCTAGGGTTTGCAATTGAATTTCATACCAGATCAAATTCATCCCGGCCATGCCGTGCTGCATCTTGGAAGACCACACCAGGGTTGTAGTACCGTTGCAGCACCGGTCCACTACTACCAGGGTCTTCCCTCCTCAGTGGACTTCGGCCATGAACGGCAGCGGAGCTCGAGCCCAAATCCATGGTGGCAAGGAGGTCGTTGCGGATGTATGACATGGTTGAAGCAAGTACAGGGCGTCTTGATAGATGAGGGAGCCCCTCCTCGAGGTGATTCGGTCGTGGGGGACAAAAAACCGGCGGATCCGGCCGCCGCCGCCGCGGGTTGGGGAGCCGCCGCCGCGGGTTGGGGACGAACAGACGCGGGGGATCCAGCTCCCCTGTTTTCCCCGTTGTGGCGCGTCTTAGCACGGTTGCAATATACATTCCATTTTTTGCTGCAACGGTTCAATAGGTACACACTTGCGCGCAGATCTGACGGTTGGCGCGCACCGCATCGGACGGTTTGGGCTCGACCGGCCCAACAGTTGGGCCGGTGCGCCGGCGCAGATCGCTGGCCAATATGTAAACGTGACATCCTCAATTTGCAACTATGCTAGGAAAATGCACAATTGTTTCCATTCTTTTATGCTACTTATATTCCATAAATATTTTTAAATACACAATAACTAAATACAATAAATCATATGTACTTTCAGTTTCAGTTCATGTATTATTAATCTATATATAGATATTCTTGTCCATACAACGAAATCACATTGAAATATATTACAACCAACTACCACAAAAATGAACGAGGTATGTCCAAACAATTATAACCGTGAGCGATATCACATGTAGTGTGAATGGGATTGACATTAGAATCTTCCCAAAGATCTAGCTCGTCCATTGTCTCTTTTTTAGCAAAAGTTCTTTCGATCGGGAACAACTTTTTTTTATCTAATCATAATCATAAAGATTTCATATGCGCACACTATGTCCAATCTGCCGTGGGAGCACCGATCCTTTGGCAGCAGTGGGGTGGTTGCTTCCCATCCTAGTGACAAGTGGATGTTGTTGCCTCTCCCCTAGGCGTCTCGCACATATAGCTCATAGCAGTTGTGCACGGGCCAATTAAATCGTGGCACAAAATGGCTTGCTGGGGGCGACACATGGTTTCCGTGGCGCAGAGGCAACAGTGGCGTGAGTCGATGTGGAGGTTGCTCCTGGTGGCACTAAAGGTGGAGGTGCTTGGCTGATTTAAAGCTCTTATTCCCTCACTGGCCTTCGCGACCGCACGCCGCACGTCTAAGGGTTGTTGGGAGATGACTAGGATTGTGTCTTGGTAATCGGATTTGGACCGACCTAATCTGATGGTTGGCCTCCCCTGCAGCCTCCCAATCTTGATTCCCCGTCGATATTATGACCTGGAGGAGGGGTGCGTGATATGGCCACTTGGGTTTGTGTGTCTGCTTCCTTTTTATGCAGATCTGTGAGCATGGGTATAGGTGAAGTTCATCCTAATATATGATTTATGTGTTGATCAGTACATTTCAGAAAAACTTCTTCTCAGGCAAGTTGGTAGTGGCAACACTTGTGACTTTGCCTTTCATGGTGCTCGTCGAGTATCGGGTCTCAATTCAGGGCAAAAAACCCTAGGTGGAACATTCACTATTTATACCCAGAAGTGGTAGTTTACGCTTCCTTGCTGAAGTCACTATCTGGATTTTGCTCGAACTTTCTCTCCTCGGTGAAAACCCATGATCCGACATTTATGGTTGGATCCGGAGACGACGGCGTTAATACATTGTTGGGGAATCATGTCATAGCAATGGTGTTGTAAAAAGTGGTGGTAGTTGTCCAAGTTTTGTTGCAGTGTGTCATTCGCCTCACCTTGACCTTTATGTTTTTTCTTATTATTATTGTTTCCTTGTTGATTGTGTGCATCCAAGTGGTGCGTATGTTGGGTGCGCATTCTCCTAACATTCCCCACACCAGTGATTATCTCTCCTCAGTCGCGTCTTCCTCAAGGCAATAAGGGAGAGACTTTGTTCCTCGTTGTCCGATGTCGGCATCAAGCCCTTGAGTTCTCCCCTCCTAATCCCACCTCTCTAGTGGTGTGAGAGGCTGGTAAACCCACTGCCCTCAATCTCGGCTTTTAGATAGGTTAGTGTTAGGGTTTCACATCGGTGCGTCGTTGGTATTGGCGGTGGTTTTGGTCTGGCGATTACAGTCACCTCGAGCCTCCCCATCTCAACATAGTCATCTATGGCAGCGACCATGACTTGGTGGCGTAAATTTATGTTGACCGTGCAAGTCAACAAGAGGTTAAAGTTTGTAGGGTTTTGCTAGTGCGATGACAGCTTCCCTTTGTAGTTGGGTCCTTCATCATTGTCTCCGTGACGTTGGTGCGACCCCAAGTGATGGTGTGGGACATGTGAGAAATTATGGATGCTTGAATCTTGTATTTGGGTCTACAACTCTTTCAACGACGGCAACTTCATCTCCAGAGTGTTGGTCAGGCAGGGTTGTGACCTTGGTAACTTCTTGTTTGTGATCAACAATGAGATTAATATGGCCCCGTCAATGCTTGCGACGACGCGTTTTGCCCAGTTGGGAGGGAAGAAGACGGCCAGCCCAAAGACTTTGATGTAAAAGAAAATATCATGGGTATTTGTATTGTGGATTGGTTAATAGATTTGAAAGATCTTTTAACGAAAAACACTTACTAGCGACAAGATAAGTATGTCCATGCCAAGATTCTTTATAACGCACACTAGGGTACGACCAAACTACGATGTCCAGTCTTCTTTTCATGAACAGTGCATGTGTGTAGCTAATTTCTCGATCAAAATATCTCCAGACGTGTGGTATCGGCCTATGTACGGCTAGCAACGATGGCGAAATGACCAACCTGTGGTCTTTTGTTTATACTAACGAATCCGTAAAGCTTTGTCTTCCAGGGAAAAAAATCTCCCAGCTGGTCAATCGCTTTCTTCTCGTACGGCCGGACTGCCTAGCTCATAGAAAATTATGTCTGTGAGATAACCAACTGATGCGGATGTGATTCGCGTTTTAGAATCTTATAAGGATCCTTTTTTCTGGCAAAATGTAATTTTAAAGATCTAGTTCGTCCATAAACCCCTGAAAAAATTACCTAGCTCGTCCATGATTTTTCTTTAGCGGAAGCCCCATGCTATTACGTAAGTGTCATTAAGATCTATTTTTCCAATGGTCAGGTAGCTTCATGAAGGTCTTTCTCAGGCAGTGCAGACACACGTCCTCTTGAATGTTCATCTATAATCTTGATTTAAATAGTTTCATTCAACAACGAGAAACCAATACGGTTGTAGAATAGCTCAGTGATTTAATTTGCCACAATTGTGAATCTCTGCTAGACAATCAGTCCTTAGCAAGGAAAAGGTCCGTTTTGGAGGAACACTATTATTTTTATAGGACCCTCTATTCAACTTGAGTGAGAAAGGACTTTAATTGTTCTATCTTGTGATCTATTAACTATGAAATACTATTTGGAAAAGGAAGAGTGGAAATATTGCTCGATGGTACAATTAGTGCATTATGAAATTTTACACAACGGTCTATTCTTCATTGATGGCCCATTGGAAATTGGTAATCGGAATTGTTATTTAGTGAAGATGACTCCATAGAGAGGAATAATGATGATGGAATCACATGCTTGGAATCTTGTTATGTATGCCATCTACGACTTGGTCACATATCTTGCAACAAGACCAAGAGGCTTACTGAATCTGGAATTCTAAACTTTAGTGGGAGGACTATGGTATATGTGAAGCATATATAATGGATATTTGACTTGCCCGCCTTTTCTTAAGGTGGAAGGAGATGAAAAGCTTCACATCATTTTGCATATATCACTACAGGAATCAGTTAGTTTGCCGTCTGGCAGTTACAGACGGCAAAGAGCGAAATACAGACGGCAAAGAGTTTGCCGTCAGCCGGCTGACAGCAAACATAGACGGCAAAGAGGATGTCGGCAAAGACCGCTTTGCCGTCAGCTTTTAATCGGGCAGACGGCAAAGATTTTGCCGTCAGCCGAACCACCTTTGTCGTCCTGCACATATACCCCATATGGCAAAGAAAAGCGTCGTTGCCGTCAGCTAGAATCTATGTCTTTGCTGTCTGCCTCAAAAATCACTAACGGCAAAGAATTTTTTATATTAAAAAAACAGACCACGACTAAAACCACAATATCCATACACTTGTTGTTCCAAGACTCCACGGATGAATTTCACAATACAAAACTGTTCCATTTCACAAAATAAACAGATTACACACGAATGGATTATACAGAGTAGATGCAAATGAATTAGTACACATAAATGAATTACAGAGAATACAAGAGGGATATCTCACCAAAAAATTATAAAAGGGATGGGGCTCAAGGCGTCCGCCGCCGCAACGGAGCTTGCCACGCTCATCCGCGAGGTGGTGCGGCGCTGGAGCATCTAGGGATGGGGCCGGCGGCCGGGGGGGGCGAAGCGGGACGGTGCGGCCTTGGCGGCGCCGAAGGCGGAGAGGAAAGGGGCCAGCGGCCGACGGGGGACGGGGGACGGGGCGGCGGCCGATGGAGCCTGCGGGGGACGCGGCCGGAGCCTCCGGGGACGGAGCGGAGCTGCGGGGACGGAGCGGCGGCTGCGGAGGACGGGCCGGAGCCGGCGGCCGACGGGGCGACGGGTAGGAGAGGCTGAGGTCGGCCTGGCGGGCTCGGGATGGAGAGGTGGGAGGAGGCAGGGGCACGGCGGCGTCCGGACGGCGAGTGGCGGAGCTGCGGCTAGGCCGGTGGGGGCAGCGGTGGCCGGGGGGGAGGTGGCGGCAAGGGCTGGGCAGAGGCGGCGGCCGGTACTGCCAAGAGAGACATGTACGAGAGAGAGAGGTGTGCGAGAGGATAAGGCAGAGCGAAGGGGTTTGTGGTGGGGATGGATCGTGGTGAGTGGTGGGGCCGCGAGAGAGATTGTGCTGTGACGGTTGGTTGGGAGGGTGGGCCGCGGATCTGCTGCCACGTCATCGATCCGCGAGATCGATCCGTGGGTTGTGCTTTCTTTTTTCCGTCTGCGATTTTATTTACAGACGACAAAGAGCATACTTTCCCGTCTGCAAAAAACCACAGACGGCAAAGACACTTTGCCGTCTGCAATTTTATGTATAGACGGCAAAGTATGTGATTTGCCGTCTACAAAAAAATGTGCAGACGGCAAAGTGTTTTTGCCGTCTGTTATTTCTTTTGCAGACGGCAAAGTATGTATTTGCCGTCATCCATTCTTTGCCGTCAGCCGCTGTCGGTAAAATGTCTCTTTGCCGTCTGCCCCGAAGAAATGCTGATGGCAAAGAGCAGTACAGACGGCAAATCTCCTGTTTCCTGTAGTGTATACTTATGGTATTTTTGGGCACTCCCACTAGAGGTCAGGTTATTTATTTTATAATCCCATTCATTGCTGATTGCACATTGATATTGTTATGTTTATATTTCAAAATACAAGTCGGAAGGTTTTATTGTGCTTGTCACATTGTTTACTTAAGTGGAAAATCAGTTGATTAAAGGATTTCACTATTTTAACAACTGATGGTAGGGGAAGTATAGTGTAGGAATATATGAATTGAATATGTGAAAAATCATGGAACTTCATTCACCATTGTAATATACCATATACTTCAGAATTGAATGGAGGAATTCAATATGTTTAATACTCCCGTATACTTCACAAATGAATGCATGAATTTAATATCTTTGATACTCCCTTGTTCTTTCTTTGGAATAAGCATTACATATATTGTTTATATCATTTTTCCATCCAGCACAATCACTCCTTAGGGTTTGTAGATTGGAAGTAAGTATTTTTATTTTGATACTCCCTTGTTCTTTCATTGTCATCATGGACATCTGAATTGTTTTGCAATTCTCGGGAATAATGAATTTCACTGTTTTGACAACTGATGGTAGGCGAAGTATAGTGTAGGAATATATGAATTGAATATGTGAAAAATCATGGAACTTCATTCACCATTGTAATATACCATATACTTCACAATTGAATGGATGAATTGAATATCTTTAATACTCCCGTCTACTTCACAAATGAATGCAGGAATTTAATATCTTTGATACTCCCTTGTTCTTTCTTTGGAATAAGCATTACATATATTGTTTATATCATTTTTTCATCTAGTACAATCACTCCCTAGGGTTTGTAGATTGGAAGGAAGTATTTTTATTTTGATACTCCCTTGTTCTTTCATTGTCATCATGGACACCTGAATTGTTTTGCTATTCTCGGGAATAATGAATTTTGCTGTGCTATTTCCATTGGATCTAATCATGAATAATGTGTAGAAAGAAAAAAAAAGAAAAAATATCTACTAATAAAGTAATTCTAACTTCTAAGTCGACCTCCGCACCCCCTCCCTTTCTCCTCGGCCATTGTGCTACCATCTCCCTGGCCCTCGCATGATGTCACGATAGCCTCACAAGCAATGGCACGACACCGATAAGACTAACCCTTATTCCAAACTCCCTCCCTCTTACCTCTCACCGAATCAAAGCCCCTCGCGCCAACCTTGCACCCACCCTCGGGGTCATCATTGCTTGATAAATAAAACAGAGGAGAAGAATGGGGAAATTGGAAGAATAGCTCGGCTGATCGTGCATGCACCTTGTCGTCTTGTTGCGCCTGCTGCTGCATGGAGCAAATGGCGCCCCCTTCCTGCAATCCTTGCTCCAACAGTGGCGCCCCCCGAGCCACCACTTCTCTCTGACCTACCAGGGTAGAAGCCATTGGTTACTAATGGTAGCCACCGGGAAGGTTCACGCTTGCAGTACTGTGTGGTAACAAGAGCAATTGTCCCGCTTGTCTCTTATGTGGTATTCCTGGCCATCTTCCCTCCCATTGCCAGTAATGCTTCAAGCGTGATTTCCTAGGTATCGGCAATGACAGACACAACAAGGAGAGGCAATGGTAACACAAGGGCATACCCCTTCTTATCATGTTGACGCCAGCTGGTATATTGATAATGGTGCTACAGATCATCTAACAAGCGAGCTCTCAAAGCTTGGGTCGTTCGAGCCCGACTACGGCCATGACAAGGTTCATACATTAAGTGGGTATGCATATCTCTCATATTGGTCAAACATCTCTTCCAAAATCTACATGTCGTTAACTTCAACTATCCAATGTTCTTCATGTTCCTTCTGTTACTCGCAACCTCTTGTCTATTCCTAGACTTATGGCAAACGATGTTTTTGTTGAATTCACCCATTCTATTTTTTTGTTAAGGAACGAGCAACACGGGACATTCTACTTAGGGTTTGCTTGGCAGGTCTATCACAAACCAAACAACCTCATAATCTCAACCATTCATCGCTGATGAAGCGGTTCGATGGAGGGCCATCTCTAGTGGTGTTTCTTGTTGGCCCACTTGAGATTTCTGACAGTGATGGGCCTTTTTGTACTTGTGGATTGGATCCAAGAAAATGCAGTGTATCCTAAAATCCTCCCTCGCCATTACTCGACCCTCTCGTGCATCATATATAAACCACAACACAGTACAATTTACCGTATTATGTTTTCAAATATCCGGTATCTCTGATGTAAATTACAAAGTGATTTTAGTTAAAAAGTTGATAGGTCGTCTCTTGAGGGGTGTCGGAGGTTGGGAAACCCAGTGCCCTCGATCTCGGCCCTTAGATAGGTTAGTGTTATGGTTTTGTGGCAATGCATCATTGTGGTACCATGCTGGTCTCGGTTTGTGGCGATTAAAGTCAGCTCGAGCCTCCCCATCTTGACGCAGTCATCTATGGCAGCAACAAGGGCTCGATGGCGTAATTTTATGCCGGCAGATCCAGCCAACAAGAGGTTAAGTTTGTAATGTTTTGCCAGTTCGGTGTCATCTTTCTTTTTTAGTTGACTCCTTCATCCTCATCTCCATCACGTCCGTGTGACCACCAGTGATGGTGTGGGGCATGTGAGAAATTATGGAGGCTTGATTTTTTTATTTGGTTCTACAACTATTTCAGCAAAGGCAGCTTTAGCTCCAAAGTGTTGGTCCAACAGGGCTGTGCTTTGATTTGGTTCTACAACTCTTTCAGCAAAGGCAGCTTTAGCTCCAGAGTGTTGGTCCAACAGGGTTGTGCCCTTGATGACTTCCTGTTCAAGATCAAAATGGCTCCGCCAAGGCTTGCGACGACGCGTTTTGCCTGGTTGGGTGGAAGAAGTCAACCGGGCCCAATGACTTCGATGTAATTTTTGTATCATGGTTATTAGTACTGTGGATTTGGGTAATAGACTTGAATGATTCTTGCAAAACTAGGTATGTGCGTGTGCGTTACCACGGTAACGAAATACGTATTAACACAACAATAAAAACATAGGGGGCAAACCTTTACACAAAAAATAGAAAATAAATCATGTTTTGGTTATATAAAGCATAAATTTTCTGTCATTTCTTAAACTAGAAAATATAGGTATGTGCCCGTGATTGACCTACTTTATTAGCTTAATGAAAATAAAAGTTTGCTTGATATTTTTATCATAAAAAGTTTGCTTGATATTTATTTGTCTATGGACCAAGATCTTATTCTTATTTATTTTTATTGAGCTATCAAAGATGTCTGACCGATAACATATTCTACCATAAGAAATAATTTGTTTATGTATTGTAAATTTATTTCTTTATACTCCTATAATTTGATTTGGTTTTTTGGGTAACCAAAAATTAGTTTGCTGAAAGCCAGGAGGAGATGGAAAACCACCAAAAATCGATGGAGAGTGGGAGTTTGGACGTAGGGGTGGTGGAAAGAAAACTGACTGAAAGATGGAACCTTAGATTTATTTCCAGTAGAGATGGAGAAAACTAACTAGTGACAAGACAAATACGACCACGCCAAACTTTTTTACAACGCACGTCTAAACTACGAAATCCAGTCTTCTTTTGCTCAGAGAAAAAATATCTCCAGAGGTGTGGTGTGGGCTTATGTACTGCAGTACTGCTAGCAACGATGGCGAAGTGACCACCCTGTGGTTACCATTATTTTGTTCATACTAACGAATATGTGGAGTTTTGTCTTTTCCGGGGAAAAAATTAAATCGCTTTCTTCTCGTACGGCCGGGCTGCCTAGCTCATACAAAATTAAGTCGGTGAGATATATCCAGCTGATGGTGATGTGGTTGGCATTAGAATTTTAAATATCTAGCTCGTTCATGATCTTTCTTTAGCGGAAGCCCGTTGCCGATGTATCAGAATCATAGATGTTGCGTAAGCGCACACTTTGCCAAATATATTTATTACTCCCTCCGGTCCTTTTTACTATGCATATAGGAGTTGTTTGAAGTCAAACTTTATAAAATTTGACCATATTTATATGAAAAAATATAAACATCTACCATGCTAAAATTATACAATATGAAAATTTAAGTCATGACGCATCTTTTTTTTTTGAGTCATGACGCTTCTAATGATACTGATTTCACATTGTGAATGTTAGTATTTTTTTTCTATAAAGTTAGTCAAACTTTACGAGCCTTGACTTCAGATAAATCTTATATGAAAACTAAAAAGGACCGGAGGGCACTAAGAAAAGAGCCTTGCAACGGGTACCATAATTGCGGCCTTAAAATCAAGTCACTGAGAATATAATACCTATATTGATCATGAATGTTATACCCATAAATATTCTACCCGGGGAAGAGCGCCTATGTAGTCTCGATGACTTCAATATTTTCTCTAACCCATTCAACGCAACACTCCTAATCATCACTGCAAGCGAAAGAGGCAATGCTTTTCGAAATCATTGATGCTCGAGGCAATACTGCAGGTCAGACTCGCCATCACCTCACATAGTCAAGCTGTAGTCGGTGATTTCAACCATGCATGGTGACCAAGAAACACACTCGTCAAGACGGCAAGACACCGTGATGAAGATACACGATGGTTTAACTCACTGCCATCTATGTGAACTGTCTGTTATCAGTAACCCCATCCGGACCTGGGCTGCTGGGTGCAATGCTTGACACCAACATCACCGATCCATCATTGGTCATGCATGTATTGATGAAGGTTCGGAAACTTGCTGGTTGCTTGATCGTTCAAGAATCCGGAGAATCGACGTCAAAGTACACATGATAACTGAGGCTGGCTGATTGATTTGGCTCCCGCAACTGATTGATCTAGTATGAGCTACCACTATTTCAATATACTATATACTGGCAACCATCCTTCGAAGGGGAGGGTCTTACGACCGGGTTGGTGCGACCCGGGTCGCATAAGATTTTCTTCCCGAGCATTCCGCGGGAACTAGAGTAGCCTCCGCCGTGACCTCGACAAAGTAAAACTAAAACGGTATTTGTAAATTCGAAAAAAGTGCACCTGTAGGGAGTCGAACACAGAAGGTACTGCACGGCAAAACCAGAGCACTACCACCTGGCCTAAACCTGCTTTTGTGTTTTAACAACAGGTTAGCTGTTATTTATACTTTAATCGGAGTGGGAAAAAAACAATGCTTTCCACAATGAGAAGAACCATCTAGACCAAGTTCTTAAGAAACGATGTGCTGTGTTTGTACTTGTCTCCTTTTTGTACATATGATCAACTTTTAGAGAAAAAAATGTTTCGCCTCCTATAGAATTCAAACTCTAGTCGTTGTCTCTTATGTCATCCCAGAAAGAAAGATATGTTTCAAAATGTATCTGCTAATTTTCTCTGTAAAAACATGATAATTTACATACACAAACCTGATAACACACATATAAACAATGCGATAACTTTTTTTACCCTGAGTTTCTTTTGTTGAAAACATACTCTTGGTTACTTTTTGTATATAAATAGCAATGATAATATACACACCACGCAGCCGATAACTTACATAACCAACATCATGGTAACTTTCGACTCGGCGAAAAAATGTTGTTGAAACATACCCCTTGATAAGTATGGTGAATTACACATCAATGTTCCATTCTCTCTCCGTGAACTGCAGCTTGGGTAAATTAAGAGTTAAATTTAGTTCAACAGATAAATCAGAGGGACAGTAGATGCAATTTGTGTTAGATGTCCTATTATATTTACGAACATGGTAAAATCTGTACCCCGATAAGTTCTGTGTAAATAAGATGATAATTTAGGCACCACAGAGTTGATAACTTGCGAACAAACATCAAGGGGTAATTTTAAGCCGGGGGAGTAAGTTGTTGAAAAACATCCCTGGTAACTTATTTATAAATCACATGGTAATATACACATCAGAGACCTGATAATTTAAGTACAAACACCACGATAACTTTGACAAGTGAAAAAAGTTGTTAAAACCATATCATCGATTACTTTTCGTGTAAATAGCATGATAATATAGGCTCCCGGACATGATAACTTAGTTCAAACACCACAATAACACTGCCCCGTGAAAAAAAGTTGTTGTAAACATAGTACCGATAACTTCTTTCTAAATAGCATGATAATTTAGGCACCACATAAATGATAACTTGCATATAAACACCGAGGGGTAGTTTTAACCTGGGGAATAAGTTGTTGAAAAACACCCCTGGTAACTTATTTGTAAATTGCATGTTAATACATACATCGCAGACCTGATAACTTAGATAAAAACATCATGATAACTTTGATACGTGAAAAAAAAAGTTGTTGAAAATATGCTCTGGTAACATCTGTGTAAATAACATGGTAATATAGGATCCCGGACCTGATAATTTAGGTACAAACACCATGATAACTTTGACCCGTGAAAAAAAAGTTGTTGAAAACATACCACAAATATCTTCTCGTGTAACTCACTACAAACCCCGCAGTAACTTTTACTCCAGGATAAAAGTTAGTTGAGAAACATACCCTAATAACTTGTGTGTAAATATCATGGTAATATACGTACAACAGAGTCGATAAATTAATCAATCCATGCGTGGTAAATTTTTGGCCGGGGGGGAAGTTATTGGAAATACCTCCCAATAACTCATGTGTAAACAACATGATAATACATACAGAGGAGAGCTCATAACTCATATACAAACTTCGTGGTAAATTTTTGACCGATGGGATGAAAATTGTTGAAAAACATACCCGATAACTTTTATGCAACATGATAATATACACACAACAAGGATGATAACTCACTACAAACACCACAATCAATTTTGACCTAGGGATGAAAGTTAGTTGAAAAAAACATACCCCGGTAACTTTTATGTAAATGACATGGTAACTTATGTACAACAAACTGATAACTTGCATAGCCCAGACGTGGTAACTTTTTACCCGAAACTTTTTTTGTCAGAACATATCAATATGGAATCTAGTTTTGAAGGTCTCATCGCGACGAATCTTTTATGTGAAAACGGTTTTTCAATCGGAGCGACGATTTGGTCTACAAAATATTTTCAATCTTTGCATTGGGAAAATCTTTGATGACATCATTATTTTTGTTTTCTTCCCATGCATGCATGTAAGAGGGAGATGAAACTTCACGTCGGCTGGTGGGTTTTACGATCGTAATGGATTATTGAGCGTTTAGGAGAGAATAAAGCGGGATTAGAAATCATGGAAGGATCGTTCGGATCTATCCCTAAAGTAAGAACGTTTGGACGTTATCACTGTCCAAACTAAAATTTGCGGTGTCATTTGCCCTTTGCCGCATCCCTTCCTTTTGATTTTCCTAAAATCTTAAAAGTGCACGCGCACTATTTGGTGAGACCGAGCTGTCGTGCTACGCAATACCCGACAGTACCTCATACGCTCGGTCCATCTCTCCACTGAAAAAAAAGGAAAAACAAATCTTATACACTCCCCAGCCCCACGACCTTCCTCCAGTAACCGCCGCCGCCGCGCACCTCGCCTCCTCCCTCGTGCCACCTCCTGACGGCACCAGCTCGTCGCCGACCTCCCGGCAGTCTTCGCGTCTTTCGCGCCACCATGAGTCGCCACAGGAAGCAGTCCCCAACCTCCGGCGCCGCTGCGTCTCATCTTCTGCCACAGGCACACGCCTCTATGCCATTGAGCACTGCTCCCCTCGACCATTCCCCTCCCCGGCCGGTTCGACAGTGCGGCAACGTGCCTTGCCGCGCACAAGACACTCAGCGGGGCTTGTACGAGCTCATGGCGGCTCCTCACGACTGTGAATCCTCACATGCAGGTAGTATTCCCCTTCCTTCTCTCCACTGATCTATCTCCCCTTCAAAACACCCTCCCTGATCTCTCTCTCTCTCTCTCTCTCTCTCTCTCTCTCTCTCTCTCTCTCTCTCTCTCTCTCTCTCTCTCTCTCTCTACTGGTGTCTTCGAGAGGATTCAGCCGTGGACATGTTTGGGTTTACAAGAATGAACGTTGTTAGATCTAAGTCTGGTTGATACTGAAGGAAATATGCCCTAGAGGCAATAATAAAGTTATTATTTATTTCCTTATTTCATGATAGATGTTTATTATTCATGCTAGAATTGTATTAACCGGAAACATAATACTTGTGTGAATACATAGACAAACATAGTGTCACTAGTATGCCTCTACTTGACTAGCTCGCTTATCGAGATGGTTATGTTTCCTAGCCATGGAAAAAGAGTTGTCATTTGATTAACGGATCACATCATTAGGAGAATGATGTGATTGACTTGACCCATTCCGTTAGCTTAGCACTTGATCGCTTAGTATGTTGCTATTGCTTTCTTCATGACTTATACATGTTCTCGTAACTATGAGATTATGCAACTCCGCTTACGGAGGAACACTTTGGTACTACCAAACGCCACAACGAATCGGGTGATTATAAAGGAGTACTACAGGTGTCTCTGAAGGTACATGTTGAGTTGGCATATTTTGAGATTAGGTTTTGTCACTCCGATTGTCGGAGAGGTATCTCTGGGCCCTCTCGGTAATGCACATCATTATAAGCCTTGCAAGCAATGTGACCAATGAGTTGGAACGGGATGATGCATTACAGAACGAGTAAAGAGACTTGCCGGTGACGAGATTGAACTAGGTATTGGATACCGACGATCGAATCTCGGGCAAGTAACATACCGATGACAAAGGGAACAACGTATGTTTGTTGGGGAACGTAGTAATTTCAAAAAATTTCCTACGCACACGCAAGATCATGGTGATGACATAGCAACGAGGGAGAGTGTTGTCTACGCACTCGTGAGACCGAAGCGAAACGTTGACACAGCGTAGTGGAAGTAGTCGACGCCTTCCGGTTCAACCGATCCAGAGCACCGTTACTCGGCACCTCCGAGTTCTTGACACACGACAGCTCGATGACGCACCTCGTTCTCCAATCCAGAGAGGCCCGAGGGGAGTTCCACAAGACGGTGGCATGGTGACGATATTGATGTTCTCATTGCGCAGGCTTCGCCGAGCACCGCTACAATATGATCGAGGTGTAATATTGTGGAGGGGGCACCGCACACGGCTAAGGAACGATCTCAATGATCAACTTGTGTGTTCTAGGGTGCCCCCTACCCCCGTATATAAAGGAGGGAGGGAGGAGGAGGCCGGCCCAAGGGGGGCGCGCCATAGAGGAGGGGGAAACCTACTCCAAGTAGGTTTCCCCCCCTTTTCCTTATCTTATTTGAAGGGGAAGGAAAGAGTACTAGTATTAGGAATAAGTACTAGTAGTAGTAATAGGAAGAGGGGGGAAGGAGAAAGGAAAGGGGGGGCCGGCCCCCTCCCCAATTCGGATTGGGCTGGGGGGGCGCGCCCCCCTCCCTTGTTCCTTCTCCCTTCTTCCTATATGGGCCCAATAAGGCCCATATACCTCCCGGGGGGTTCCGGTAACCTCCCGGTAGCTCCAAACTTCTCCGGAACCTTTCCGGTGTCCAAATATATCCGTCCAATATATCAATCTTTATGTCTCGACCATTTCGAGACTCCTCGTCATGTACGTGATCACATCCGGGACTCCGAACAAACTTCGGTACATCAAAATACATAAACTCATAATATAACTGTCATCGAAACCTTAAGCGTGCGGACCCTACGGTTCGAGAACAATGTAGACATGACCGAGACACGCCTCTGGTCAATAACCAATAGCGGGACCTGGATGCCCATATTGGTTCCTACATATTCTACGAAGATCTTTATCGGTCAAACCGCATAACAACATACGTTATTCCCTTTGTCATCGGTATGTTACTTGCCCGAGATTTGATCGTCGGTATCCAATACCTAGTTCAATCTCGTTACGCAAGTCTCTTTACTCATTCTCAGAATACGCCATCTCATAACTAACTCATTAGTTACATGCTTGCAAGGCTTGGGTGATGAGTATTACCGAGAGGGCCCAGAGATACCTCTCCGACAATCGGAGTGACAAAACCTAATCTCAATTATGCTAACTCAACATGTACCTTTGGAAACACCTGTAGTACTCCTTTATAATCACCCAGTTACGTTGTGACGTTTGGTAGTACCCAAAGTGTTCTTCCGGTAAACGGGAGTTACACAATCCTCATAGTTACAGGAACATGTATAAGTCATGAAGGAAGCAATAGCATAATACTAAACGATCAAGTGCTAAGCTAACGGGATGGGTCATGTCAATCACATCATTCTCCTAATGATGTGATCTCATTAAACAAATGACAACACATGTCTATTGTTAGGAAACATAACCATCTTTGATTAATGAGCTAGTCAAGTAGAGGCATACTAGTGACTATATGTTTGTCTATGTATTCACACATGTATCATGTTTCCGGTTAATACAATTCTAGCATGAATAATAAACATTTATCATGATATGAGGAAATAAATAATAACTTTATTATTGCCTCTAGGGCATATTTCCTTCAATGTTGTTATGCGGTTTGACCGATAAAGATCTTCGTAGAATATGTAGGAGCCAATATGGGCATCCAGGTCCCGCTATTGGTTATTGACCGAGAATAGTTCTAGGTCATGTCTACATAGTTCTCGAACCCGTAGGGTCCGCACGCTTAAGGTTTCGATGATGCTTATATTATGAGTTTATGAGTTTTGATGTACCAAGGAGTTCGGAGTCCCGGATGAGATCGGGCACATGACGAGGAGTCTCTAAATGGTCGAGACGAAAGATCGATATATTGACGACTATATTCGAGTTCGGAAAGGTTCCGAGTGATTCGGTATTTTTGAGTACCGGGAGTTACGAGAATACGGGAAGAGTATTGGGCCTTAATGAGCTTTAGTGGGAAGGAGCCAGAGGAGGCGCGCGCCTCCCAAGCCCAGTCCGAATTGGACAAAGGGTTTGGGGCGCGCCCCCCTTCCCTTCCTTCTCCACTTCCTTCTTTCCCCTTGACCTAGTTGGACTAGGAAAGAAGGAATCCTACTCCCGGTGGGAGTAGGACTCCTGGCGCGCCCTCCTCCTAGGGCCGGCCTCCTCCTCCCTCCCTCCTTTATATACGGGGCAGGGGCACCCCATAGACACACAAGTTGATCTACGGATCGTTCCTTAGCCGTGTGTGGTGCCCCTTCCACCATATTCCACCTCGGTCATATCGTCGCAAGCTTAGGCGAAGCCCGCGCCGGTAGAACATCAAGATCGCCACCACGCCGTCGTCTCGACGGAACTCTCCTCGACACTCGGCTGGATCGGAGTTCGAGGGACGCCATCGAGCTGAACGTGTGCTGAACTCGGAGGTGCCGTGACGCTCGGTACTTGGATCGGTCGGATCGTGAAGACGTACGACTACATCAACCGCGTTGTGCTAACGCTTCCGCTTATGGTCTACGAGGGTACGTGGACATACACTCTCGCCTCTCGTTGCTATATCATCACCATGATCTTGCGTGTGCGTAGGAATTTTTTGAAATTACTACGTTCCCCAACCAGTGGCATCCGAGCCTAGGTTTTATGCGTTGATGTTATATGCACGAGTAGAACACAAGTGAGTTGTGGACGATATAAGTCATACCGCCTACCAGCATGTCATACTTTGGTTCAGCGGTATTGTTGCATGAAGCGCCCAGACCGACATTACGCAGACGCTTACGCGAGACTGGTTTTACCGCCGTGCTTTGCACACGGTGACTAGCGGTGTCTGTTTCTCCAACTTTAGTTGAACCGAGAAAGTGGCTACGCCCGTCCTTGTGAAGGTTAAACGAGTCTATTTGACAAACTATCATTGTGGTTTTGATGCGTAGGTAAGAACGGTTCTTGCTAAGCCCGTAGTAGCCACGTAAAATTTGCAACAACAAAGTAGAGGACATCTAACTTGTTTTTGCAGGGCATGTTGTGATGTGATATGGTCAAGACGTGATGCTATATTTTACTGTATGAGATGATCATGTTTTGTAAACGAAGTTGTCGGCAATGGCTGGAGCCATATGGTTGTCGCTTATTGTATGAAATGCAACGCTCTGTAATTGCTTTACTTTATCACTAAGCGGTAGCGATAGTCGAGAAGCAATAGATGGCGAAACGACAACGATGCTACGATGGAGATCAAGGTGTCGCTACCGGTGACTATGGTGATCACGACGGTGCTTCGGAGATGGAGATCACAAGCACAAGATGATGATGGCCATATCATATCACTTATATTGATTGCATGTGATGTTTATCCTTTATGCATCTTATCTTGCTTTGATTGACGGTAGAATTTTAAGATGATCTCTCACTAATTATCAAGAAGTGTTCTCCCTGAGTATGCACCATTGCGAAAGTTCTTCGTCTTTGAGACACCACGTGATGATCGGGTGTGATAGGCTCTACGCTCAAATACAACGGTGCAAAACAGTTGCACACGCCGAATACTCGAGTTATACTTGACGAGCCTAGCATATACAGATATGGCCTCGAACACGGAGACCAAAAGGTCGAGCGTGAATCATATAGTAGATATGATCAACATAGTGATGTTCACCATTGAAACTACTCCATCTCACGTGATGATCGGACATGGTTTAGTTGATTTGGATCGCGTGATCACTTAGATGACTAGAGAGATGTCTGTCTAAGTGGGAGTTCTTAAGTAATATGATTAATTGAACTTAAATTTATCATGAACTTAGTCCTGGTAGTATTTTGCAAATTATGTTATAGATCAATAGCTTGCGTTGTTGCTTTCATATGTTTATTTTGATATGTTCCTAGAGAAAACTGTGTTGAAAGATGTTAGTAGCAATGATGCGGATTGGATCCGTGATCTGAGGTTTATCCTCATTGCTGCACAGAAGAATTATGTCCTTGATGCACCGCTAGGTGACAGACCTATTGCAGGAGCAGATGCAGACGTTATGAACGTTTGGCTAGCTCAATATGATGACTACTTGATAGTTTAGTGCACCATGCTTAACGGCTTAGAATCGGGACTTCAAAGACGTTTTGAACGTCATGGACCATATAAGATGTTCCAGGAGTTGAAGTTAATATTTCAAGCAAATACCCGAGTTGAGAGATATGAAGTCTCCAACAAGTTCTATAGCTAAAAGATGGAGGAGAATCGCTCAACTAGTGAGCATGTGCTTAGATTGTCTGGGTACTTCAATCGCTTGAATCGAGTGGGAGTTAATCTTCCAGATAAGATAGTGATTGACTGAATTCTCTAGTCACCATCACTAAGTTACTAGAACTTCGTGATGAACTATAGTATGCAAGGGATGACGAAAATGATTCCCGAGCTCTTCGTGATGTTGAAATCAACGAAGGTAGAAATCAATAAAAGACCATCAAGTGTTGATGATTGACAAGACCACTAGTTTCAAGAGAAGGGCAAAGGGAAAGAAAGGGAACTTCAAGTGGAAAGACAAGCAAGTTGTCACTCCTGCGAATAAGCCCAAAGCTGGACCATAGCCTGAAACCGAGTGTTTACACCGCAAAGGAAATGGTCACTGGAAGCGGAAATGCCCTGAATATTTGGTGGATAAGAAGGATGGCAAAGTGAACAAGGGTATATTTGATATACAGATTATTAATGTGTGCCTTACTAGTGTTTATAGTAGCCCCTGAGTATTTGATACTTGTTCGGTTGCTAAGATTAGTAACTCGAAACAGGAGTTACAGAATAAACAGAGACTAGTTGAAAGGGGAAGTGACGATGAGTGTTGGAAGTAGTTCCAAGATTAATATGATCATCATCGCACACTCCCTATACTTTTGAGATTAGTGTTAAACCTAAATAAATGTTATTTGGCGTTTGCATTGAGCATGAATATGATTTGATCATGTTTATTGCAATACGGTTATTCATTTAAATCTCAGAGAATAATTGTTATTCTATTTACATGAATAAAGCCTTCGATGGTTATACACCCAATGAAAATAGTTTGGTGGATCTCGATCGTAATGATACACATATTCATAATATTGATGCCAAAAGATGCAAAGTTAATAATGATAGTGCAACTTATTTGTGGCACTGCCATTTGGGTCATTTCGGTGTAAAGCGCATGAAGAAACTCCATAAAGATGGATTTTCGGAATCACTTGGTTATGAATCATTTGATGCTTGCGAACCGTGCCTTTTGGGCAAGATGACTAAAACTCCGTTCTTCGGAACAATGGAACGAGCAACAAACTTGTTGGAAATAATACATACTGATGTATGCAGACCAATGAGTATTAAGGATCGTGGCGAGTATCGTTATTTTCTGACCTTCACAGATGATTTAAGCAGATATAGGTATATCTACTTGATGAAACATAAGTCTGAAATAGTTGAAAGGTTCAAAGAATTTCAGAGTGAAGTGGAAAATCTTCGTAACAAGAAAATAAAGTTTCTGCGATCTAATCGTGGAGGAGAACATTTGAGTTACGAGTTTGGCCGTCATATAAAACAAATGTGGAATAGTTTCACAGTTCACGCCACCTGGAACACTACAACATTATGGTGTGTCCAAACGTCGTAATCGTATTTTATAAGATATGGTGCGATCTATGATGCCTCTTACCGGTTTACCATTGTCATTTTGGGGTTATGCATTAGAGACAGCTGCATTCACGTTAAAAGGGCACCATCTAAATCCGTTGAGACGACACTATATGAACTGTGGTTTAGCAAGAAACCCAAATTGTCGTTTCTTAAAGTTTGGGGCTGCGATGCTTATGTGAAAAAGTTTCATCCTGACAAGCTCGAACCCAAATCGGAGAAGTGCGTCTTCATAGAATACCCAAAGGAAATTGTTGGGTACACCTTCTATCACAGATCCGAAGGCAAGATATTCGTTGCTAAAAATGGATCCTTTCTAGAGAAGGAGTTTCTCTCGAAAGAAGTGAGTGGGAGGAAAGTAGAACTTGATGAGGTAATCAGTACTGCTCCCTTATTGAAAGTAGTTCATCACGTAAATCAGTTCCCGTGACAAATACACCAATTAGTGAGGAAGCTAATGATGATGATCATGAAACTTCAGATCAAGTTACTACAGAACCTCGTAGGTCTTCCAGAGTACGGTCCGCACCAGTGTGGTACGGTAATCCTGTTTTGAAAGTCATGTTACTAGACCATGATAAACCTACGAACTATGAGGAAGCGATGATGAGCCCAGATTCCGCGAAATGGCTTGAGGCCATAAAATCTGAGATATGATCCATGTATGAAAACAAAGTATGGACTTTGATTGACTTGCTCGATGATCAGCAAGCCATGTTAAATAAATGGATCTTCAAGAGGAAGACGGACACTGATAGTAGTGTTACTATCCACTAAGCTCGACTTGTTGCAAAAGGTTTTCAACAAGTTCAAGGGGTTGAATACGATGAGATTTTCTCACTCGTATCGATGCTTAAGTCTGTCGAATCATGTTAGCAATTGCCACATTTTATGAAATCCGCAAATGGATGTCAAAACTGCATTCCTTGATGGATTTATTAAAGAAGAGTTGTATATGATGCAACCGAAGGTTTTGTCAATCCTAAAGGTGCTAACAAAATGTGCAAGCTCCAGCGATACATCTATGGACTAGTGCAAGCATCTCGAGTTGGAATATACGCTTTGATAAGTTGATCAAAGCATATAGTTTTATATGGACTTACGATGAAGCCTCAGATTTACAATAAAGTGAGTGGGAGCACTACAGCCTTTCCGATTAGTATATGTGAGTGACATATTGTTGATCGAAATGATGTAGAATTTTTACGCAAAGCATAAAGGAGTGTTTTAAAGGAGTTCTTTAAAAGAAAAGACCTCAAGAAAAGCTACTTACATATTGAGCATCAAGATCTATTGAGATAGATCAAGACGCTTGATAAGATTTTCAATGAGTACATACCTTAGCAAGATTTTGAAATAGTTCAAAATGGAACAGTCAAAGAAAGAGTTCTTGCCTGTGTTGCAAAGGTATGAAATTGAGTAAGACTCAAATCCCGACCACAGCAAAAAATAGAAAGAGAATGAAAAGTCATTCCCTATGCCTTAGTCATAGGTTCTATAAAGTATGCTATGCTATGTACCAGAACTATTGTATACCTTGCTTTGAATTTGGCAAGGGAGTACAATAGTGATCTAGGAGTAGATCACTGGACATTGGTCAAGAATATCCTTAGTAAGGACTAAGGAGATGTTTCTCGATTATGGAGGTGATAAAAGAGTTTGTTGTAAAAGTTACATCAGTGCAAACTTTTACACCGATCCAGATGACTCTAAGTCTCAACCTGGATACATATTGAAAGTGGGAGCAATTAGCTAGAGTAGCTCCGTGCAGAGCATTGTGGACATAAAATATTTGCAAAATACATACGGCTCTGAATGTGACAGACCCGTTGACTAAGCTTCTCTCACGAGCAAAACATGATCACAACTTAGTACTCTTTGGGTGTTAATCACATAGCGATGTGAACTAGATTATTGACTCTAGTAAACCCTTTGGAGGTTGGTCACATGATGATGTGAACTATGGGTGTTAATCATATCTGAGATATGAATATTGGTGTTAAATCACATGGCGATGTGAACTAGATTATTGACTCTAGTGCAAGTGGGAGATCAAGGAAATATGCCCTAGAGGCAATAATAAAGTTATTATCTATTTCCTTATTTCATGATAAATGTTTATTATTCATGCTAGAATTGTATTAACCGGAAACATAATACTTGTGTGAATACATAGACAAACATAGTGTCACTAGTATGCCTCTACTTGACTAGCTCGTTTATCGAGATGGTTATGTTTCCTAGCCATGGACAAAAGAGTTGTCATTTGATTAACGGGATCACATCATTAGGAGAATGATGTGATTGACTTGACCCATTCCGTTAGCTTAGCACTTAATCGCTTAGTATGTTGCTATTGCTTTCTTCATGACTTATACATGTTCCTGTAACTATGAGATTATGCAACTCCGTTTACGGAGGAACACTTTGGTACTACCAAACGTCACAACGTAACTGGGTGATTATAAAGGAGTACTACAGGTGTCTCCGAAGGTACATGTTGAGTTGGCATATTTTGATATTAGGTTTTGTCACTCCGATTGTCGGAGAGGTATCTCTGGGCCCTCTCGGTAATGCACATCATTAGAAGCCTTGCAAGCAATGTGACCAATGAGTTGGTTACGGGATGATGCATTACAGAACGAGTAAAGAGACTTGCCGGTGACGAGATTGAACTAGGTATTGGATACCGACGATCGAATCTCGGGCAAGTAACATACCGATGACAAAGGAACAACGATGTTGTTATGCGGTTTGACGAGATAAAGATCTTCGTATAATATGTAGGAGCCAATATGGGCATCCAGGTCCCGCTATTGGTTATTGACCGAGAATAGTTCTAGGTCATGTCTACATAGTTCTCGAACCCGTAGGGTCCGCACGCTTAAGGTTTCGATGGTGTGTTATATTACGAGTTTATGAGTTTTGATGTACCGAAGGAGTTCGAGTCCGGATGAGATCGGGGACATGACGAGGAGCCTCGAAATGGTCGAGACGTAAAGATTGATATATTGGACGACTATATTCGGAGTTCGGAAAGGTTTCGAGTGATTCGGGTATTTTTCAGAGTACCGGGGAGTTACGGGAATACGGAGAAGAGTATTGGGTCTTAATGGGCTTTAGTGGGAAGGAGCCAGGAGGAGGCGCGCGCCCCTCCCAAGCCCAGTCCGAATTGGACAAAGGGTTTGGGGCGCGCCACACTCTCCCTTCCTTCTCCACTTCCTTCTTTCCCCTTGACCTAGTTGGACTAGGAAAGAAGGAATCCTACTCCGGTGGGAGTAGGACTCCTTGGCGCCCTCCTCCTAGGGCCGGCCTCCTCCTCCCTCCCTCCTTTATATACGGGCAGGGGCACCCCATAGACACACAAGTTGATCTACGGATCGTTCCTTAGCCGTGTGGTGCCCCTTCCACCATATTCCACCTCGGTCATATCGTCGAAGCTTAGGCGAAGCCTGCGCCGTAGAACATCAAGATCGTCACCACGCCGTCGTCCGACGGAACTCTCCTCGACACTCGGCTGGATCGGAGTTCGAGGGACGCCATCGAGCTGAACGTGTGCTGAACTCGGAGGTGCCGTACGTTCGGTACTTGGATCGGTCGGATCGTGAAGACGTACGACTACATCAACCGCGTTGTGCTAACGCTTCCGCTTATGGTCTACGAGGGTACGTGGACATACACTCTCCCCTCTCGTTGCTATATCATCACCATGATCTTGCGTGTGCGTAGGAATTTTTTTGAAATTACTACGTTCCCCAACAGATACTAGTAATCTGCCTTTGCTGTCAATTTCCTACATCATAAATTTGCTCTGGAAAGTTCATATATTTAGTAGTCTGGACACGGGAAATTTACTTGCAATGTTGATTCAACTTGGGTTTCTATGGCAGCTGAGGTAGAAAATACAAATTTTGTAGCTTAATAGTTATAATCTGATCTACCAGATATTGACGGGAGCAATCAGAGTTTGGATGTCTGTGCAGTTCATCTACATGTTATTGACAATTTTTCATTCAATCATCTATTCTCGCCTAGACTGCAATTGTCTCATTAAACATGATACTCTATGCTGTGTGGTTTTCCTGTTTTCTCGTAAATTGCATGCATACAAGTAATCAGGTGGCTAGTTTGTTGCAATAGTTGCACAGGAATGCAAATACAGTTGGAATATAGTTGGATGACACATATACATATCTTAGTTGGCTAGCCAACTTATGAAGTTGCATAGTGAGGGCTAATCAGTTGCACAATCGATGATATTTAGATGGATACAATGTGTAAACTTTGTTCAAGCAGTGTATGTGGTTTTTTTTGGTTGCACACTCACGTGTGCCGTGTTGTCCAGGTCATATGTTCGTACATGAGTACATATCCTAGCTGGCTTAGCCACACTTATACAGTTGCACCGGGAAGGTCTATCTAGTTGCACAGTTAACGACTAATTTAGTTTTGGCTCTAGTGCCTAAATCATGTTCAGGCGGTGTGTATGCTGGGGTTTTTTTTTGCGTGCTCATATGTGCCCAGTTGTCCATACAATGCATCAAGTTGCTCATATTTTTGGTTTCGTAGGTGTGCTTTGGAAAATCATCATGAGTTGGTTACCCCATGGCATTTTTTTATATCAAATTTTTTTGCTCATTTTTACTTTTATACTTTTGGTTGATTCGACTAATTTGTTCGTTTGCTTTTTTCTTTTTCTCACAGACCAAAAATGGTTGTAGAAGGAGATGTGGCTCCTAGTGAAGGAGATGTATCTTCAACTTTTATAGATGCATCCTGAACTTTTGTAGTTGCACAACAAACAATTAGGAGTTGGTATCCTCAACTTTTCAAATAGTTTTCGCAGATTTTGTGTGAATGTTTTTTAGCCATTTGTCCAACCGGGGCAGCTTTCCTTGTGCAACTTGTTATATTGAACTCGCCAACTTCATGTTAAAAATAACCAACCTAACTATTTTTTTTTTATGGAATTTTTTGTTTTTGGGTGGCATTTTTTTGTACAACTGGCAGAAAATCATGTGCAACTTTTGTTTTAATTCAACTAGGGTAGTCTTTCTAAGGCTGCTGTTTTTTTAGTTGCACAGTGTCAATGCAAACGATTTGGATCACACAATGATACAAAGGCATTTTGTAGCCAATTTTTTTTGCAACTAGGCAGGTCCCCTTATCCAAGTTGTTTTGATTGACTTGGCAACCAAGTAGTATAACTGTTTCTAGGTGGCAATTTTGTTAATTTTGACTAATACATTTGTTCTTTTTCTGTTTTGCAGAGACAAATTGGTTGGTGAAGGAGAGGTGCCTGGTAGTGAAACAGAAGTTCATATTTTCTTTTTCTTTTATCCTATGACCATTTATTATGCTCTTCTCTTGTACCCTCTCAGCAGTTCAATCTTTTTTGTTCATTGTAGGGTTCTCCAAATAAGACCTTTTGACGGGACTCAAAATGGGCTGCTAAGTGATGACCCACAAGTATAGGGGATCTATCGTAGTCCTTTCGATAAGTAAGAGTGTCGAACCTAACAAGGAGAAGAAGGAAATGATAAGCGGTTTTCAGTAAGGTTTTCTCTGCAAGCACTGAAATAGTAGGTGATAGATAGTTTTGTGATAAGATAAATAGTAACGAGCAAAAGTAAATAAAGTGCAGGAAGGTGGCCCAATCCTTTATGTAGCAAAGGATAAGCCTGGACAAATTCTAATAATGAAGAAGGAGCTCCCGATGACACATTGGGAATTATCGTCAAGCTAGTTTTCATCACATTCATAAGATTCACGTTCGGTACTTTGATAATTTGATATGTGGGTGGACCGGCACTTGGGTACTGCCCTTACATGGACAAGCATCCCACTTATGATTAACGCCTATTGCAAGCATCCGCAACTACAAAAGGAGTATTAAGGTAAACCTAACCACAGCATTAAACATATGGGTCCATATCAACCCCTAACGAAGCAACGCATAAACTAGGGTTTAAGCTTCTGTCACTCTAGCAACCCATCATCTACTTATTACTTCCCTATGCCTTCCTCTAGGCCCAAATAATGGTTAAGTGTCATGTAGTCGACGTCCACATAACACCACTAGAGGAGAGACAACATACATCTCATCAAAATATCGAACGAATACCAAATTCACATGACTAATAATAGCAAGACTTCACCCATGTCCTCAGGAACAAACGTAACTACTCAGAAAGCATATTCATGTTCATAATCAGAGGGGTAATAATATGCTGAAAGGATCTGACCATATGATCTTCCACCAAGTAAACCAAATAGCATCAACTACAAGGAGTAATCAACACTACTAGCAACCCACAGGTACCAATTTGTAGTTTTGATACAAGATTGGATACAAGAGATGAACTAGGGTTTTGAGATGAGATGGTGCTGGTGAAGATGTTGATGGAGATTGACCCCCTCCCGATGAGAGGATCGTTGGTGATGACGTTGGTGATGATTTCCCCCTCCCAGATGGAAGTGTCCCCGGCAGAACAGCTCCGCCAGAGCCCTAGATTGATTCCGCCAAGGTTCCGCCTCGTGGCGGCGGAGTTTCGTCCCGTAAGCTTGCCCATGATTTTTCCAGGATAAAACCCTTCATATAGCAGAATATGGATGCCGGAAGCCCGCCAGGGGGCCCATGAGATAGGGGGCCGCGCCCTAGGGGGGCGCGCCCCCTGTCTCCTGGACAGGGTGTGGGCCCCCTGGCCTATTTCTTTTGTCCAAAAATTCTTATTAAATCTAAAAAGTTGTTTCGTGGAGTCTCAGATCTTTTGGAGTTGTGCAGAATAGGTTTCCAATGTTTGCTCCTTTTCCAGCCAGAATTCCAGCTGCCGGCATCCCCCCTCTTCATGGTAAACCTTGTAAAGTAAGAGAGAATAGCCATAAGTATTGAGATATATAGTGTGTAATAACAGCCCATAATGCAATAAATATTGATATAAAAGCATGATGCAAAATGGACGTATCAACTCCCCCAATCTTAGACCTCGCTTGTCCTCAAGCGGAAGCCGAAATCGAAAAATATGTCCACATGTTTAGAGATAGAGGTGTCGATAAAAATAAAATACGGACATCAGGGCATCATGATCATTCTAATAACAGCACCATATATGGATTTTGTCATATGATTTCCTATGTTCAAGTAATAAGCAATTCACAATGTCAAGTATGGTTCAAAAACTTCATTAGGAACTAACAAACTATAATCTCAGTCATTGAAGCAATTGTAATTTATCGTAACATCAGAAAGAGTCAATAATAGAGCTTTTCAGCAAGCTCACATACTCAACTATCTCGTAGTCCCCTATAATTTTTAACACTCACGCAATACTTGTGGTTATAGAGTTTCAGCTGGACACTGAGAAAGATAGAGGCTTATTGTGTTGCCTCCCAACGTATTCACCTTTAGGTGATGTCAACAATAATAGCCTATGTCAACTTACATCCAATTGGATATATGTATCATGATCTTTCAAACACGAGGAGCTTGCCAAAGGATAAAAAATAAAAAGGGAAAGGTGAGTATCACCTTGACTCAAGCATAAAGTAAAACATAAAGTAAAAGATAGGCCCTTCGCAGAGGGAAGCGGAGGTTGTCATGTGCGTTTAGGGTTGATGCATGAAATCTTAATGCAAAAGAACGTCATTTTATATTGCCCTTGTATGTGGACCTTTATTGTGCAGTCCGTCGCTTTTATTACTTCCACAACAAGTTCGTACAAAGTTTATTTTCTCTGCACTAATAAGTCATACATATTTAGAGAGCAATTTTAATTGCTTGCACCGATGACAACTTACTTGATGGATCTTACTCAATCCATAGGTAGGTATGGTGGACTCTCATGGCAAAACTGGGTTTAAGGATATTTGGAAGCACAAGTAGTATCTCTACTTGGTGCAAGGAATTTGGCTAGCATGAGGGGGAAAGGCAAGCTCAACATGTTTGGAAGGTCAATGACAATATACTTTAATTGAGATGTCGGAAAACATAAACCATTACATTGTCTTCCTTGTCCAACGTCAACTCTTTTAGCATGTCATACTTAATGAGTGCTTCACAATCATAAACGATGTCCAAGATAATATATTTATATGTGAACCCCTCTTTCCTTCGATGACCAAGGCTAAGTTCATCAACTCTCAACAATTTTATGCCTCATACTTTCTATGTGTGAAGTTATCACTATCCATAAGATCAATATGAACTCTTTTGTTATTTCTACTTTCTCAAGATCATAGCGACATAGCAAGGACCTTGACTCAACACTAATCTTTATTATAGATAGCACACAGACTCGACTACATAAAGAGATCACAATGAAAAACTCAAAACTACTTGATATCAAAACTTCGAACTAATAGATCAAGATACTACTAAAGGATCGAACTAAATAAAGCGGTAAAGATAGGAGTGTGATGGTGATATGATACCGGGGCACCTCCCCCAAGCTTGGCAGTTGCCAAGGGGAGTGCCCATACCCATGTGATTAGTTCTTCGGAGGTGGTGAAGGTGGTGATGATGACGGTGGAGTTGTTGCATTTTTCTTCTCTAGCTTGCGTCTGAGGCTAAAGTTTTCCTCCCTCAGATCCTCATTCTCGAGCTCAAGTTTCATTACTTCTTGCATAGTATTGCATTGCTGTCCTGCAAAAAAAGTGGCTTGACTTCTTGAACTCCACATGCATATCACCAGGTTGACGCAGTGGATCGTCCTCTTCATCGGAGCTTGTCTCCTCCTTCCTCTTTGGATCATAGTCTTCTTCTTCCTGTGTGGTCCAGCCATAATGTTCCACATCCCCATATACTTTTGGGTTTGCAATATAATCAGCCATATAGCTCTCTCCCTCCGAATCTTGGGACGACATCTTGTTCCAAATCTGCAACAGGAACAGCTCGAAACAAAAACAGAGGATATTTGCGTGATACGGTGGTCAAAACCTTCGGGAGTATATATAATGAATTTTACCGACCAAAATACATAATATACAAGAAAACGGAGTCCGGGAGGCACACGAGGTGCCCACGAGACAGGGGGCGCGCCCTCCTCTCTCGTGGGAGCCTCATGTCCCTTTCGGACTACTTCTTTCTTCCTAAAATTCTTAAATAATCCAAAACTGATAAAAATTGCCATTAGAGTTGTTTTGGAGTCGGTTTACTTACCGTACCACGTACATATGCCTTTTCGGAGTCTGGAACGTTCTGGAAAGTATCTCTTATGTATTCCTCAGGGGTTATGGTTTCAATAATATTAGTTTCAACATTGATAGGATTACCTGAAATATAATGTTTAATTCTTTGACCATTTACCACCCTCGGATTTGTGCCTTCGAAGTTGTTGATTTTATAGCACCAGAACGATAGACCTCCTCGATAACATAGGGACCTTCGCATTTTGAGAGAAGTTTTCCTGCAAAAAATCTTAAATGAGAGTTGAACAATAGCACATAATCTCCTACATTAAACTCACGCTTTTGTATCCTCTTATCATGCCAGCGTTTGACTTTTTCTTTGAAAAGCTTAGCATTCTCATATGCTTGGGTTCTCCATTCATCAAGTGAGCTAATATCAAATAACCTTTTCTCACCGGCAAGTTTGAAGTCATAATTGAGCTCTTTAATAGCCCAATATGCTTTATGTTGAAGTTCAAGAGGTAAATGACACGCTTTTCCATAAACCATCTTATATGGAGACATACCCATAGGATTTTTGTATGCAGTTCTATAGGCCCATAATGCATCATCAAGTTTTTCGGACCAATTCTTTCTAGGTCTATTAACAGTCTTTTGCAAAATTAATTTGAGCTCTCTATTGCTCAACTCTACTTGACCACTGGGCTGCGGGTGATAAGGAGATGCGATTCTATGATTGACATCATACTTAGCAAGCATCTTATGGAAAGCACCATGAATAAAGTGTGAACCACCATCAGTCATAAGATATCTAGGGACTCCAAGCCTCGGAAAAATAACTTCTTTATGCATTTTAATAGAAGTGTTATGATCAGCACTACTAATTGGAATAGCTTCTACCCACTTAGTAACGTAATCAACAGCAACTAAAATATGTGTATAACCATTGGAGGCAGGAAAAGGTCGCATATAATCAAAGCCCCAAACATCAAACGGTTCAATAACAAGAGAATAATTCATAGGCATTTCTTGACGTCTACTAATGTTACCTATTCTTTGACATTCATTACAAGATACGACAAACTTACGAGCATCTTTGAAAAGAGTAGGCCCTAAAACCATATTGTAGTACCTTGTGTGCAGTTCTATCTCCAGCGTGGTGTCCTCCATAGGATTCAGAGTGACACTTGCGTAGGATTTGTTCATGTTCATGCTCAGGCACACAACGTCTAATAATACCATCTACTCCTTCTTTATAAAGGTGTGGATCATCCCAAAAGTAATGTCTTAAATCATAAAAGAACTTTTTCTTTTGTTGGTATGTGAAACTAGGAGGTATATATTTGAGAACAATGTAATTAGCATAATCAGCATACCAAGGAGCAGTACGATAAGCATTGACAACCGCTAATTGTTCATCAGGTAAACTATCATTAATATGCAGTGGGTCATCAAGAACATTCTCTAGCCTAGACAAGTTGTCTGCAACGGGGTTATCAGCTCCCTTTCTATCAACAATATGCAAGTCAAATTCTTGGAGCAAGAGAACCCATCTAATGATTCTAGGCTTAGCATCTTTCTTTTCCATAAGATATTTAATAGCAGCATGATCAGTGTGAATAGTAACTTTGGAATCAACAATATAAGGTCTAAACTTATCACATGCAAACACAACTGCTAAGAACTCTTTTTCATTAGTAGCATAATTTCTCTGGGCAGTATCAAGATTCTTACTAGCATACTAGATAACATTCAATTTCTTATCGACTCTTTGCCCTAAAACAGCACCTACAGCATAATCACTAGCATCGCACATAATTTCAAAAGGTAAGTTCCAATCAGGTGGCTGAACAATAGGTGCAGTGATCAAAGATTTCTTGAGTGTTTCAAATGCTTCTACACAATCATCATCAAAAACAAAAGGAATATCTTTTTGCAATAAATTAGTCAGAGGCCTAGAGATTTTAGAAAAGTCCTTAATGAACCTCCTATAAAAACGGGCGTGACCAAGGAAACTTCTTATACCTTTTATGTCCTTGGGACATGGCATCTTTTCAATAGCATCAACTTGGGCTTTATCAACTTCAATACCTCTCTCGGAGATCTTGTGCCCCAAGACAATGCCTTCATTAACCATAAAGTGACACTTTTCCCAATTTAGGACGAGACTAGTGTCTTCAGATCTCGCAAAACTCGATCAAGGTTGCTCAAACAATCATCAAAAGAGGATCCATAGACGGAGAAGTCATCCATGAATACCTCACAAATCTTTTCACAAAAATCAGAAAATATAGCCATCATGCATCTTTGAAAGGTAGCAGGTGCATTACATAAACCAAAAGGCATACGTCTATAAGCAAAAGTTCCAAAAGGGCAAGTAAAAGTAGTTTTAGATTGATCCCCTACTGATATAGGTATCTGAGAGAAGCCAGAATAACCATCTACAAAGCAAAAATGTGTGTGTTTGGATAGCCTCTCTAGCATTTGATCAATAAAAGGTAAAGGGTAATGATCTTTCTTAGTAGCTTTATTTAACTTACGGAAATCAATTACCATCCTATAACCTGTAATAATTCTTTGTGGGATCAATTCATCTTTATCATTAGGAACAACGGTAATACCTCCCTTTTTAGGGACACAATGGATAGGGCTTACCCATTCACTATCAGCAACGGGATAAATAATACCTGGCTCAAGGAGCTTTAGTATCTCCTTTCTTACCACTTCCTTCATTTTGGGATTTAATCGTCTTTGAGGATCTCTAGCTGGTTTGGCATCTTTCTCTACTGGAATTTTGTGTTGACATAATGTGGGACTAATGCCCTTAAGATCATCCAAAGTATATCCAATAGCAGCTCGGTGCTTCTTCAGAGTTTTCAGTAATCTTTCTTCTTCTTTCTCTGAAAGGTTAGCACTAATAATAACATGATATATTTATTTTTCATCAAGATAAGCATACTTAAGATTATCAGGTAATGGTTTGAGTTCAAACACGGGATCACCCTTGGGTGGAGGGGGATCCCCAAGAATTTCAACGGGAAGATTATGTTTCAGCATAGGTTCTTGTTTAAGGAACACTTCATCTATTTCTTCCCTTTCCTTCATAAGCATATTGTTTTCATGGTCTAGCAAATATTGTTCTAACGGGTCAGTTGGTGGAACAGCAATGGAAGCAATACCAATAATTTCATCCTTACTAGATGGTTCCTCTTCACGGTGTTGTCTACGAAATTTAGAAAAGTTGAACTCTTGAGACATATCACCTAGACCAATAGTAATTACATCCTTTTCGCAATCTATCCAAGCATTAACGGTGTTCAAGAAGGGTCTACCAAATATAATGGGACAAAAGCTATCTTGTGGGGAGCCAAGAACAAGAAAATCAGCAGGATATTTAGTTTTCCCACACAAGACTTCAACATCTCTAACAATTCCCATTGGTGAAATAGTACTCTATTGGCAAGTTTAATTGTGACATCAATATCTTCTAACTCAGTAGGTGCAATATCGTGCTTAATTTCTTTGTATAAGTCAATAGGTATTGCACTAGCACTAGCACCCATATCACATAAGCCATGATAGCAATGATCTCCTATTTTAATAGAAATAACAGGCATGCCTACCACAGGTCTATGTTTATCTTTAGCACAAGGTTTGGCAATTCTAGCAGTTTCATCACAGAAATAAATAACATGCCCATCAATATTATCGGACAAGAGATCTTTAACAATAGCAACATTACATTCAACTTTGATTTGCTCAGGAGGTGTATAAGTTCTAACATTGCTCTTACGAACAACAGTCGAAGCTTTAGCATGATCTTTTATCCTAACAGGAAAAGGAGGTTTTTCAACATAAGCAGTAGGAACAATAGGATCACTATATGTAATAGTCTTCTCTTCGACTATATAGGTGCAACTACTTTCACTTCAACAGGAGGATTATATTTAAACCACTTCTCTTTAGGGAGATCAACGTGAGTAGCAAAAGTTTCACAAAAAGTAGCTACTATCTCAGAGTCAAGTCCATACTTAGAGCTAAATCCACGGAAAGCATCGGTATCCATAAAAGATTTAACACAATCAAACTTAGGTGTCATACCTGACTCCTTACCATCGTCGGAACCCCAATCTTCAGAGTTGTGTTTAATTCTTTCCAATAAGACCCATTTGAAATCAATAGTCTTGACATATAGGAACCAAAGACAGAAGTATCGAGCAAGTTGCGATTATCAAGAGAAAGCCGAGCATAAAAATTCTGAATAATCATTTCGAGAGAGCTCATGATTGGGGCATGAATACAACATTGACTTAAGCCTCCCCAAGCTTGAGCGATGCTTTCTCCTTCATGAGGCCAGAAATTATATATGTAATTACGATCACGATGAACAAGATGCATAGGATAGAACTTCTGGTGAAATTCCAACTTCAATCGCTTATAATTCCAATATCTCGTATCATCACATAGCCTATACCATGTCATTGCATCTCCCTTCAAAGGTAAAGGGAAGACCTTCCTTTTGACAACATCATCGGGAATACCTGCAAGCTTAAATAATCCACAAACTTCATCCACAAAGATAAGGTGTAAGTCGGGATGCAATGTTTCGTCTCCTGCAAAAGGATTAGCTAGCAGTTTTTCTATCATACCCGAAGGAATCTCAAAGTGAATATTTTCATAAGGTTCAGTAGGTTGAGGAGCATCTCTTTGCTCTTCTGGTGGGGTGAAGATACCCCAAACAAGCCCCTCAAAGGATTAGTTTCCATAGTGACAAGTAACCGAAAATTTCAGCATACTATATAAATGTTTCCTTACCAAGTTCCACTCACCAAGAGCGCTACGCTCCCCGACAACGGCGCCAGAAAAGAGTCTTGATGACCCACAAGTATAGGGGATCTATCATAGTCCTTTCGATAAGTAAGAGTGTTGAACCGAACGAGGAGCAGAAGGAAATGATAAGGGTTTTCGAGAAGGTTTTCTCTGCAAGCCTTTGAAATAGTAGGTGATAGATAGTTTTGTGATAAGATAAATAGTAACGAGCAAAAGAAAATAAAGTAAATAAAGTGCAGCAAGGTGTCCCAATCCTTTATGTAGCAAAGGATAAGCCTGGACAAATTCTAATAATGAAGAAGGAGCTCCCGAGGACACATTGGGAATTATCGTCAAGCTAGTTTTCATCACGTTCATAAGATTCGCGTTCGGTACTTTGATAATTTGATATGTGGGTGGACCGGCACTTCGGTACTGCCCTAACATGGACAAGCATCCCACTTTTGATTAACCCCTATTGCAAGCATCTGCAACTACAAAAAGGAGTATTAAGGTAAACCTAACCACAGCATTAAACATATGGGTCCATATCAACCCCTAACGAAGCAACGCATAAACTAGGGTTAAGCTTCTGTCACTCTAGCAACCCATCATCTACTTATTACTTCCCTATGCCTTCCTCTAGGCCCAAATAATGGTGAAGTGTCATGTAGTCGACTTTCACATAACACCACTAGAGGAGAGACAACATACATCTCATCAAAATATCGAATGAATACCAAATTCACATGACTACTAATAGCAAGATTTCACCCATGTCCCCAGGAACAAACGTAACTACTCACAAAGCATATTCATGTTCATAATCATAGGGCTAATAATATGCATAAAGGATCTGAACATATGATCTTCCACCAAGTAAACCAAATAGCATCAACTACAAGGAGTAATCAACACTACTAGCAACCCATAGGTACCAATTTGTGGTTTTGATACAAGATTGGATACAAGAGATGAACTAGGATTTTGAGATGAGATGGTGCTGGTGAAGATGTTGATGGCGATTGACCCCCTCCCGATGAGGGATCGTTGGTGATGACGTTGGTGATGATTTCCCCCTCCCAGAGGGAAGTGTCCCCGGCAGAACAGCTCCGCTAGAGCCCTAGATTGACCAAGGTTCCGCCTCGTGGCAGCGGAGTTTCGTCCCGTAAGCTTGCCCACGATTTTTACCAAGATAAAACCCTTCATATAGCAGAAGATGGACGCCGGAAGCCCACCAGGGGGCCCAGGAGACAGGGGGGCGCGCGCCCTAAGGGGGGCGCGCCCCCCTGTCTCCTGGACAGGGTGTGGGCCTCGTGGCCTATTTCTTTTGTCCAAAAATTCTTATTAAATCTAAAAAGTTGTTTTGTGGAATCTCAGGTCTTTTGGAGTTGTGCAGAATAGGTTTTCAATGTTTGCTCCTTTTCCAGCCAGAATTCCAGCTGCCTGCATCCCCCCTCTTCATGGTAAACCTTGTAAAATAAGAGAGAATAGCCATAAGTATTCAGATATAATGTGTAATAACAGCCCATAATGCAATAAATATTGATATAAAAGCATGATGCAAAATGGACGTATCACTAAGCGGCAACCATGTGGCACTGGTAATGACGGGGATGGAGAGGATGATGACGTGTCCCAGAGAGTATCTAAATGAGCTGGTATCCTCAGGATTTTCTAGTTGCACAAGAGTACCCAATTAGTTGGCATCCTCAGCATTTCTAGTTGCACAATATCATCCAACTAGTTGACATCCTCAGTCTTTTTGTAGTTGTGTTGACACCCTCGGCATTTTCTTCGAGAAGCCTGAAACGTGAATGTGCAATATTGTGATTGGTCATGCAAGTGCAGAATATTTCTTTTTGAGTATCTAATTAATTGGCATCCTTAAGATTTATAGTTGCACAAGAGTATTCAATTAGTTGGCATCCTCATCATTTCTACTTGCACAAAAAATATCCAAGTAATTGACATCCTCAACCTTTCTAGTTGCATAAGAGTAACTATTTTTTTAGTCCCATCTTCAAATTTTTTACGGTTGCCCAAGAGTATCTAATGACTTGGCACCCTAGCCTTTCTAATTGCACAGGAGTTTAATTAGTTGGCATCCTGAGCATTTTCTAGTTACACAATAGCATCTAACTAGTCGACATCCTCAGCCTTTCTAGTTGCACAAGAGTAACTATTTTAGTTGGCATCCTCTGCATTTTGTAGTTGCACAACTAATATAATATCAAGTTGGCATTGTCAACCTTTTTTATCCATTTTTTCTGAAGAAGAACAAATACTTTTTGTGCAGTGTTAACTAATCACCTTTGGCTCCTTTTATTTTGCAAAACCACAGGTGATCACGTCGAAATGTGATCACCTTTGGCACCTTTTTCTGATGACAAGAAAAATAATTGCATCTTCTTTTCTGTTTCACTTTTAGTAACATCCTATAGAACTTATTACCCCTATTGCAATTTGTGTGAGACAAGCCTATTTGTACGCTCGTATTTTATACTGTTCTTGTGCTTTTTCTATTCTGGTTTCTTTGGTGCACACATTTACAGCAGAAATTGGACTTTGGATACAAGTTTAGTTGCACAATTATATGTTTGTATTTGCAGACAACAAACCCAGTCTTTTTTAGTTTCATCTAGTCTGTGTGTTGGTTGTACACATTTCTTGAAGGAAAAGATGAACTAAATGTAGTGTCTGTGCAAATAGAAGACCATATTTGTGCCAACTAAACATGGATCTAAAACCATCTTTTCCCACAATGTATGCAATCAACAGCCAAAAGATTAGAACAGATGGTCTCCAGTGTGGGCTGTTTTGTTGCACATTTGCATAAAAAGGTTGGCTTGGACCCATGCTTAGTTGCACAAATATGTTCAGAAACAGTACACCCAGTCCATCTTTCTAGTCTGAGATGTTTTTTTGCATACATGTTGCAGGAAAGTTGGTTGTAGACCAATGGCTTAGTTGCGCAAATATGTGCTTCTTTTTGCACAAACAGTACACCCAGTCCATCTTTCTAATCTGGGCTGTTTGTTGCACAAATTTTGCAGAAAAGTTGTCCTTGGTTAATGCTTAGCGTGCATATATATTTACTCCTTTAAAGTTTTGGCTGTTGGTTGCACACATTGCAGGAAAGTTGGCTTGGATCCATGATTTAGTTGCACAAATATGGGGTTCTATTTGCACTGACACTACATCCACTCCATGTTTCTAGTCTGGGTTGTTTGTTGCACATTTTTTTTGCAAAACTACTTCCTTGTGTCTATTTGCACACATCGAGGCAGAAGTTGGTTTTGCTATTGGGTCTACTTGCACAGAGTGGTGTTTAATTACACAGACATCAGATTACTGTTGCTACTCCCTCCAATTATGGAGAAGATCGGTGGTAGATCCAGAGGCAAAGGGGAAGGAAAGTGAACAAGGACAAGGGAGGATCTGGAGCTAGAAGGGAACTTACCTTGATTGATGCTGCCTGGTACGACTCTCTCCTCCCTCTTGTTACCACTTCAGTTCTTGCCAAAAAAATCACCTTGTTTGGTTTGCCATAGCAGCTCTGTAGGTTTTTGGATCTAGGATGGGATCCCCTTTCTTATGGATAAGGAGGAGACGCCGTGGAGGAGGAAGTATGGGCGAGGGAGACGTGGGAGGCTTCTGGAGGCTAGTGGGTTCACGTGATAGCAACCGGGCACATCCACGAGGTAGGGGGGAAATTGCACATCAACTATTAGCATTAAAATTGCACCACCGCAGTATTATAGTTGATTGTGGTAGCACAAACGTTGGTCTAAAAAAATAGTTGCATCTCATAGTATAAAAGTTGCACCATCTAGTACAACCAGTTGGCAATGAAAAAAGTTCATCAAAACATATATAAATTGGGTCTAGTTTTAAAGGTCTCGTCGCGAGGGTTCCAACGGTGAAAACGGATTTTAATTTTGACATGTAATTCGAAAGTTATAGCTTTTTCAATTTTTTGGAATGCAATTAATGGCCTTTTTGCTTTATTACTGACGTGGCAGAGCACATGGAAAAGAACTTGGGCCAGCGTGAAGGCGAGTGCGTTGAATGATGCTTTTCGATTTTGGTCTCTCAGAGATCAAGCAGACTTTCGTAATCAGGAGATGAAACATAAATTTTCCTAATACAGCCGGCTGCTCAGGGGCGCTAGCGAGCGCATGGCTGCTTGCTAGACGTGTCCACTTTGATCTTTATGTTAGTCCATGGAGTCGTTGCCCACGCGAACACGGTTTAGAGTTCCGCTCAGGGTGGAATTATTTCTCTTTGGGATATTGAGTTGGACGGAAACACGGAGCTTAATCGCACCAATATAAAAGGTTAGATTCCTCTCTTTTCTCAAACTGAGTTGGCAATGTTAAACCGGAAAACCGCGGGCAGCAGGGCCCACCCTACAGAGCCATGCTTCGGTACTCCCCTCTCCCTCACAAACCGTATAAGGGTAGTATAGTAATTTGGTAATAAGGTATACCCACCTCCATATGTGGCACGTACATAGACGTACGCAACCCCGCCCGCCACACAAAACACTCCGTCCTAGGTCTAGCCCATTTCTTTTTCTTTTTTTGGCCTTTAAAAAATAGGTGCGTGAGGTTGGATTTGAACTCCCAACCTCTTGGCTTACTTTCACCAACTGCAACTAACTGAGACAACTCACTTGTTGTGCCTGTTACTTGTCTATTCTTCTTGTTGTGCATCTGCTCAGTCTAGTTTTCTTCTTCTTTTGGTTTTGTTTGGCCTTTTTTCGCCAATTTTATTTGTTTTCTAATTTATATTTATTTTATTTTATTGTCATTTTCATTTTCTTAAATTTGGGAAAATCTCCAAAAAATTTGTGAACTTTTTCAAATCCACGAACATATTTTTTGAATCTGTGACCTTTTTCGAATGAATGAATGTTACTCAATTTTACGAACTTTTTTTGTCAAATTCATGATTTTTTTTCGAATTCATGATTTTCTTTTCAAATCCGTGAACATTTTTGTGCAAGTGATAAGCTTGGCCCATGTATTTGACGTCCCTGCAACACACGCGTATTGGTCACTACATGTGGTGGAAACTTTCCTAAAACAACACAAAAAAAACCAACAAATTTGTTTTTTCAATTCGGTCTTCGTTCTGTCACTTTTGATGCCCACCCCTAGATCCAAGGACGAAAAAGTTCGCGAAACTGGAAAAAGTTCGACTTGAAAAAAAGTTCATGAATTTGACAAAACAATTCAGGAAATTGAAAAAAGTTCATATAGACAGTTTTAAGTATTTGATTAAATTATTAAGTTAAATATTTTTTTTCCTTCAAACATGACCATGCCCAGCTGGCAAAAGTTGAGGTCATTTCATGAATGTCCAAAAAAACACCATCTTCCACGAAGTGTGTTCGGGTAGAGGCGAGAAGGCTCCATCTGATAGCATGTTTTTTGGCATCCGTCAAATGACGCCAATTTTTCCATGAGTTTATATGACCAACTGAAGGCACCATACCAAGTTGTCTTGGTTTTTGACAAATTTCACATTTTCTGGAATTTTGTGTGTCAAAAAGGCCGATAAATGGCCGACGTGTTGCAAGTTGCATACAATGTCGAAAATTATTCAAATCTGACATGCATGCCTACCATAGGCATGCCACCTGCTTTCAAAAGTTGATGTCATTTGAAGGTTGTAAAAACATAGACATGTGTCAATGGAGGGTGTTCGAGTAGGGCAAAAGGCTCCTTATGAGAGCACATTGTTTCTCAACATCCTTGAAATGTCCCCAATTTCTATTTCCATTGCCTTGTATAACAAATTCAAGGCACCATGCCAAGTTATTTGGGGTTTTGACAAGTTTTGCATTTTCTGAAGTTTTCTTGGTGAAAAAAGGCTGATAAATGGTTGGACGTGTCGCCACTTGCATATGGTGTCAGAAATCGTTCAAACCTGGCATGGATGCCTAACATTAGCATGCCCACCTGCTTGCAAAAGTTCAATGGAGAGTGTTCAGTTAGCGAAGAAGTGTCCGTTTGGGAGCACCTCTTTCTCGACATCCCTTAAATGGCAAAACTAGAAAAAGGTTCATCGAGTTTTAAAAAAATCATCTATTTTGAAAATATTTCATCGATTTTGAAGAAAAAAAATCATCGATTTAAGAACAAGTTCACGCGTTTTAAAAAAAGACGTGTGAATTATAAAAATGTTCACGTTTTTAAGAAAAGTTCACAAATTACAAGAAAGGTTTATGGTTTCAATTTGTTTTTGCAAATTTAAGAAAAGTTCACGATTTTTACGAACATTTCATGATTGAAAAGAAATTCACGCGTTTAAGAAAAGACGTGTGTGAATTTGAAAAAGTTCACGGTTTTTAGGGAAGTCCACGAATTTGAAGAAAAGTTCATGGTTTGAAAAAGGTTCACGAATTTAAGAAAAGATTGAATTTTGAATTTAAAAAGAATTAATGGCTCCATCGAGCCCTGTCACCAAAATACCCTACTCCTAGACCGTATGCAAGCCTACACGGTTTGTAATTGAATCCTACTATGACACACTATACGTTCTTCTTTTATTTGCAGTATACGTCGTTGGTTCCCAGCTCATGCACTTTTCTTTGGGACCTCCTATTTACAGGGGGCGCCCATTCAGTGCACTGCGAGTGAGAAAAATCGCAAAAAGGGTCGGTAGCGCACGGTCGCTAGGAATCGAACACGGGACTGCTTGCTTGCACGACCTCGGTGCTAGCCACTGCGATAGAACAAAACTTACGACCGAAACACAGCTGAAATCTAATTGAAACTAAGTACTGTTCCCGATTTAGCACTATTTGACAAATCCCAACTTTTTTCCAAATTTTGAGTAATTTTTTGAATGTACATTTTTTTCAAAAATGCAAACAAATTTTATGAAAACAAAAAATATTGAATTTCCCAAACATTTTTCGAAAACATGAACAATTTTGGAATTTGTAACCATTTTACTAAAGCACGAACAAATTTTGAACTAGAGAACAAATTTGGAAGCACGAACAATTTTTTGAAATCTTGAGCACAAATTTTGAAACAGGGAACAACTTTGAAAAATCCCACACAAATTTGGAAGGGCGAAAAATCTAAAGCACAACATTTTTCTTTGAATCTTGAGAAGAAATTTTGAAATGGAGAACAATTTTCAAAAATCCCGAACAAATTTGGAAGCGCGAACATTTTTTGAATATGTGAACAAAAAAATGAAATCCGGTACATTTTCTGAATTTCGAAAGTGTTGAACTCTTTGTGTAACGAGCACAATATTTGAATTTTGAGAACATTTTTTAAAGAACTGAACTTTTTTTGGAAACACGAACAAAATTTAAAATTTCATTTTTTTGAAAAAAAAGAGAAGAAAATAAAAAGAAATAAAAAACCAAAGAAAGAAAACAAACAAAAAAAGAAAAAAAAACATAAATAACTAAAAAGGAAAAGAAGAAGAAATAACAAAAAAGAAAACCAGAAAACCCGGTATAAGGACCTTCTGGAGGATCCAAAACTGGCTAGGAACCATCTAGAAGGTTCCCTAAAACCAGAAAACGATCACACATAAAAAAGTGCTAACTGGGCCGGCCCATTTACCATCAAACATGTGTGGTAGGTCGACTACTTGCCGTAGAATGTGGCGAATAGGGTTTTCCCTTTTCTTTTTCTGAACCATGATTGTTCATGCACTTTTTGCAAAGCCGAGGTCAAATCCCAAGGTGGCCCATTACAAACACAACGCGACTTGACTGGTGAGCTATCTCTTTTTTTTTTGGGAACACCCAGGCAACCGATGGAAGGGTCGCGTGTGAACGAAAATCAGGCACAAGGGACGACGGCGGGGGAGCGGAACATGTAAGTTTTTTTAGATAAGGATAGATTGAAGAAGATAAAAGAAGTATAAAAGCCACAACGACTAACGTGTCCCATTGGTTACCTTTTTGAATGCTACCGGGTGTTATTCAGTTTGAATAATGTTGGGCTCGTATTTTTTGAATTTTAACAGAAGAATAGAAAGGGCGTAAATGGGCCGGCCCATGGAGGAGGTGGAAATGTTGCGTATCGGCGAGCTCGGTGCATGCGACAAACTATCAAAAAAGACCATCCTGCTCTTTACTATGAAGGGGTATGGTTAATCTCGTCTACTCAACGGGCGTGAAGACTATTTATATAGAAAGCAGAAATTGACCGTTACCCTGGTAAAGTAACTAATCGGAAGTTGTGGAAAATCATTGGTAGTGCCGCGCATGTTCAAAAATTAAATGGTTGAAAGGGAACCGCAATTCCCAGAAGAGCGCGATGCTTGAAGGGTACCAGAATGTCCACTAAACATCTTATAATTTATTTTCCATATCTTTCACTTTTTTCTATTTTCTAGTTCAACGGTTTGTGGTTCCAAAAAAAAAGGTACTTTGTTTTCGCAGGAAAATAATATGCTCGGACGTACCTTAGAAAACTACTCTCGGAGATACAGGGTAACGATGCAGAAATGACAAAATCACATCTCATAGTTATACTCACTCCGTTCCTAAATGTAAGTCTTTGTAGAGATTCCACTGGATGGACTACATACGGAGTAAAATGATTGAATCCCACTTAAAATGCATCTATATACATCCATATATAGTTTATAGTAGAATATCTACAAAGACTTACATTTAGGAACGGAGGAAGTATATGTGTGGATGCATGATTTGGACCAAAACTGAACCTACGTGCACAGATCGACGACACGTTTCACGGATTTGCGAGCTTAATAAATTTGTGCACCAAACTGTACTTGTGTATGCCAAATGCAGATAGAGTACATCTTAATCAGCTTATCGAGATTATTATGATTCATGTGGCCTGCATGACACATGGGTGAGGTGATGCCAGTCGGCGTGGTGATAGATGTAGATGAAGCTGACAGGTCTTGGGATTGACAAATTCATCACATGCACCAAGTAACCGACAGTCATATCACATTGCTGAAAGAATTGCTTTGGAAAGACTGTAATAAACCTAAAAATATGCGAGCACCCGTGCCAAGTCCGTGACCTAAATTCAGGTGGGCTAGTTTTCACCACAACGAACCTTACCATTTATGTTATGCTTAGTTTGCGTTGAGCTTTGGAGCTATGGCATGTAGATTGTATGGTTTTTTTTTGAGAGTACGCCAAGAGCGTACCTAAGCTTTATAAGGGGGGAAATAATTACAAGACCATCACCACAAGAGGGCAAAGCCAAAAGACTCCGACTCCTACTCCTACCATACACGACTACTCACACAAGCGTTGCACACTCCTAGCTCCTGCCGCTAGCCATAGTCGCAGCTCTTGGTAAATCTTCGTAGAGAGTTCCTCTTCATTGCTAATTCCTTGGCCACCAAAAACGCGCCCATTCCTTTGCTTCCAAATACTCCAACAGGTTAGAAGCACCGGCGAATCAAACCCCTTTCAATAATCCTTGGGGATCCGCTTCCGGGCAGTAGGCCACCATTCCTGTAATACATCCGTCGCAGAGGGCATCATCTGCATGTCGATCTTAGCCCACCTGAAGCAATGTAACCACACTTGCCTCGAGTAGATACACTGGAGCATTATATGGTCCACTGAGTCCTCCTCTTGATCACATACGAAACATACAGAAGTAGCATCCTGAAGACCATGCCGGAGTCTACGATCCAAGGTCCTCTTCGCTGCAGCGCCAACCACATAAACAGTCTGCAGCCCAGGGGAGCCCAGCATTTCCACAGTCCTTTAGCGCGTCCCAATCTGATAGACCCCTCGTTCATGATCCGGTAAGCCGAAGAGGCTGAGTACTGTCCCGATGCCGACCACTTCCAAATAGCTTGATATTCCAAAGAAGAGTCAATGTCCACCGTACTTAAAATCTCCCAAAGTTGAATGAATTGGACAAGCCCATCCGTTGACAGCTCCCCTTTGATGTCATTAATCCAATTGCTTGAGGTCAACCCATCCTTTGCCAACCGCCGATTCACTGTTTGGGTTCTAACATGCGCTACCACCAGCGGTGCAATTTCCACAATGCGGAGACCCTGGATCCATCTATCCTTCCAGAATAAGATTAGGCTTCCATTGCCCAGAGTCCAATGCACCAAGCTAGCGAAGGCTGCTTGCATCTCCTTGTCCGCCGACATAGTCAGACCTTGCCAAGGTTTGGAGTTGTCAGTACGTCTGAGCCATTCCCATCTGAGCCTGAGGGCAATTCCTTGTGTATGCAAATTTATCACACCCAGCCCACCAAGATCCTTAGGCCGGCAGACCCGGCTCCAGGCCACTAGGCACTTTCCACCGTGAATCTCCTCTGAACCAGCCCAAAAGAACGCCTTACATCCTCTGTCAACGCTTTGCAAGGCCCACTTCGGAGCATTGGCCACGATAAGAAGATGGGTAGGCCTCGCTCTAACAACGCTGTTGATAAGAATCAATCTGCCAGGCCTAGTAATCAGCCCTCTCGACCATCCTGGCATGAAGTTGAGCACCGCATCCACCATAGGCTGCCACTGAATGCGAGTTAGCTGCTTGATCGAGAGTTGGAGGCCGAGGAATTTGCACGGAAAGGTTTGAATCCTCCACGGTAGCTGCCGCAACTCTTTCGGTGTCCCCCACTCCCGGCCTAATCAAGATTGCCGAGGATTTAGATTGTATGTTTGACTATTCTACACGTGAGGTAAGTGACTCCGGTGATTGTTAGTATTAGGTGGCCAGCAAAAAGACAAAAAAAATCCTTCTTATTTCTATGGCCGTTGTGGACACTTGAACTGTTTTTTATTCTCTTGAATAGTGAAAACAACTTTTTTCTATTTTCCAAGCGACTAGGAAATATCTATTGATCGGTCCACTGTTGGATCTAATCATGAAGAGTATTTAGAAATAAACGATACAGAAATAGTATCAACTTATAAATAGTTATTCTAAGTCTCCCGAGGAATAGTCAATTCTGATGTAAAAAGCATCCCACAGCCCCTCTCTTTCTTCAACCGGCACGTACTAGGAAAATGCCTATACACAGGAGCTTACTAGTAGCGCTTTTTAGAAGGCACCGCTGCTACTATTTATCAGTAACGCTTGGAATCGGAAAGCGCTGCTACCATGCACTTACTAGTAGCGTTGTGTTCGTAAAACACGCTACTACTACAGTGGCCAGACCGTTGCCGGCAGGCCAGGCATACTAGTAGCGCTCGTATGTAGAAAGCGCTACTGCTATTGTACGTAGCAGTAGCGCTTTCAACATAGAAGCGCTGCTACTACAGGCACCTTTTCCACGCTTTAGGCCGCGCTCGACCTCACTCTCCCCCTCACAAACTCTTACTCACGCGCCTCCGCCGTGCGCCGTCGCTGCCACCGTCCACCGCGCTGGTCTTCTCCTGCCGGCCGCCCTCGCCCGCGCCGGCTCTCCTCCACCGCCGGCCACATCCCCACGCCAGCCTCCCCCCCCGGCCGCCTCCCGCTGCCCTCCTCCCCGCCGTCTCACAAGACCTCAAGACCGGCCGTCCTCCACCGAGAGGTACTCCTCCTCCCTCCTTCCTCCTCCTCCCTAGTTAATTTTGAACCCTAACTAGTTGAAAAATGTAGTTAAATCTTAGAATAATTTAGTATGTTATGATCTTAGGTGTTTAATTTTAGGTGTTTAATTTTAGGTGTTTAATTTTAGAATAATGTAGTATGAACCCTAGCTAGTTATGATCGAACCATGTACAAAATGTAGGTTTTTAATTAGGTGCAATTAACATAATTTAGGTATTTTAGGTGTTTAATCTTAGAATAATGTAGTATGAACCCTAGTTATGATCGAACCATGTTTAAAATGTAGGTTTTTAATTAGGTGTAGTTAATAGAATTTAGGTGTTTTAGATGTATTTAACAGAATTCTAGGTTGATTCGTTTTGAAGTGGACATGCCATATTTTGAACATGTCACATTTGTTGTTCTTTTTTAGTTAATTGCATTATTCCAGCATCGACGTCGATGATGCCTAACCCGCATCCTCGTCTTTGACTCGGCGGAGGAGGCCTGCATCAGAGGGGCCATGTCCGGGACTGGGCTCCGCCGGGCTGGTACTGGGATGTGCTACCTTCCGGGGGCGCAGCTTGGTAAGGAGTCAGTCCGTCGTTGACCCGAACCTTCTTTGGTGGCGGTCGCATGGGCCAGTGACGGTGCGGAGGCTTGAGGACCCTGCGGAGGTGGTACGTTACCGTGTCAGCGAGGAGGACGAGCACGCCCGTCGCTACATGGTTGCGTCGGAGGACAAGTTCGACAATACCTGGCAGGTTCTTCAGGAATCTCACTGGAGCTATGATCCTGTGATGGTTCCTTCTCTTTGGGTGTCCATCGCCCGCACCGATATCCGTCGTTCGCTAGGGTTTTAGCTTTATTAGTGATGTTATATGTATGATACTATTCGAGATGTATTAGTGATAATATTCAACGATGTACGGACGCAAGAGATGATTTAGTTTTGCTTATTGAATGCATGCTAATTTGAATACTAATTTATTTTATGATTTTATTTTCTTGTGAATGCTCGAATTGGAGAACTACTCCTATTTTGAATGCTCAAATTGGAGAACACTGTGCAAGGCGTATGCATTTGATTAGTTGATAACTTATCGGGTTTCACTAAATCCTAAGATGAGGATAATAATGTTTTTGTTTATATTTGGTTTTTTGCAGAAACAAGGAGCCCCTCCATCATCCCCGCCGTCGTCCCCGTCACCGACCCCCTCCGACCTCGAGGTGAGACCAGTCGGCCATGTATATCTTGTGTTGCTCAAATAGGATATGTGCTTGCCCAAGTGGCCGGGCATGTTTGCAGGTAACATCTCCGAGTGGCCTATGTTTTGCCGGAGTGTTGATTGATTTCTGTTCCAGCAAATTTCAGGCGCTTGATATGTCCCTTTTTTTTAGCAAAGGTCATGCCAGGTTTTTCCGTGAATTTTGGCATGACTTGTGCTAGAATATGTAGGAAATATCGAATGGCCTGGATTTTCTAGAAAGATAATTAAACGACATTTAGGGTTGACTTTAAGTCTATCGAGGCTCCATACATGATAGTCAACAAATGAGTGAGGGAGAAGAATCCTGGTTGTTGTCGTGGGGGTAGTTTTTCCTTCGTCTCCTTGTGCTAGACCTTTGTTATGCACTAGGGGAAGGAGGAATAACAACCATCACCGACGGTCGAAAAATCAGTGAGGGAGTGTGTCCACCATATATGAGAGAGGACGAAAAATCCCGACTGCTGTCGTGGGGGTCGTTTCTCCTTCTTCTCCTTGTGCTAGACCTTTTTTATGCACTAGGGGAAGGAGGAGTAATGACCATCACCGGCAGTTGCAAATATCGGAGAGGAATCCATGAGGGAGAGTCTCCACCATATATGAGAGGACGAAAAATCCCAACTGTTGTCGTGGGGGTCGCTTCTCCTTCGTTCCCGTGTGCTAAACATTTTGGTGTAATGCACTCGGGGACGAAAGGGGGAGCAATCATCACCAACAATCGAATGTATACACCACGTGAGCTAAGAGTTTTCAAGAAAAGACACGGTAGACCCATAGTCAACCCGTGATGAATAACAATGATCTAACTTAGTTTTTTTTAGTACATATATTTAGTTGTACAAGTTTATTCTTTGAATTATTAACCTAGGAAATGTCGTGGTTCGACGACGAAAGTCTCCCGGGGGAGTGCGACTGGTGCGGCAACGACCAGGGTCTGTGCGACTGTGACGCCCCCGATTCAATCGTACACTAATCATACACGCAAACGTGTACGATCAAGATCAGGGACTCGCGGAAAGATATCACAACACAACTCTAAAAATAAAATAAGTCATACAAGCATCATAATACAAGTCAGGGGCCTCGAGGGCTCGGTACAAGTGCTCGATCATAGACGAGTCAGCGGAAGCAACAATATCTGAGTACGGACATAAGTTAAACAAGTTTGCCTTAAGAAGGCTAGCACAAACTGGGATACAGATCGAAAGAGGCGCAGGCCTCCTGCCTAGGATCCTCCTAAACTACTCCTGGTCGTCGTCAGCGGCCTGCACGTAGTAGGAGGCACCTCTGGTGTAGTAGAAGTCATCATTGACGGTGGCGTCTTGCTCCTGGGCTCCAGCATCTGGTTGCGACAACCAGGAAGAAGAGGAAAAGGGATAAAAGGGGGAGGAAAGCAACCGTGAGTACTCATCCAAAGTACTCACAAGCAAGGATCTACACTACATATGCATGGGTATATGTGTAAGGAGGCAATATCAATGGACTGAACTGCAGAATGCCAGAATAAGAGGGGGATAGCTAATCTTGTCGAAGATTACGCTTCTGGCAGCCTCCGTCTTGCAGCATGTAGAAGATAGTAGATTGAAGTCCTCCAAGTAGGATCGCATATCATAATCCTACCCGGCGATCCTCCCCTCGCCGCCCTGTGGAAAAGCGATCACCGGGTTATCTGTGGAACTTGTCTGGGTGTGTTTTATTAAGTATCTGGTTCTAGTTGTCATAAGGTCAAGGTATAACTCTGGGTCGTCCTTTTACCGAGGGACACGGCTATTCGAATAGATAAACTTCCCTGCAGGGGTGCACCACATAACCCAACACGCTCGATCCCCATTGGCCGGACACACTTTCCTGGGTCATGCCCGGCCTCGGAAGATCAACACGTCGCAGCCCTACCTAGGCACAACAGAGAGGTCAGCACGCCGGTCTAAATCCTATGGCGCAGGGGTCCGGGCCCATCGCCCATTGCACACCTGCACGTTGCGAGGGTGGCCGGAAGCAGAACTAGCCCCCTAAATACAAGAGCAGGCTTATGTTCCAATCCGGCATGCGCCGCTCAGTCGCTGACGTCACGAAGGCTTCGGCTGATACCACGACGTCGAGTGCCCATATCTTTCCCGCGTAGTTGGTTAGTGCGTATAGGCCAGTGGCCAGACTCAGATCAAATACCAAGATCTCGTTAAGCGTGTTATTATGAAGCAACCGCGAACACCGACCAGGGCCAGACCCACCTCTCGCCTAGGTGGTCTCAACCTACCCTGTCGCTCCGCCACAAAGTAGCAGTCGGGGGCCGTCGAGAACCCAGGCCCACCTCTACCGGGATGGAGCCACCTGTCCTTCCAGCCCCCACATCGGAATCACTTGCGGGTACTCAACGAGCCAACCCGACTTTAGTCACCATTTGTATAGTATGTATATATGTATAGTATATACCCATGATCACCTCCCAAGTGATCACGGCCCGATAGTATAGCAAGGCAGACTGACAAGAATGTAGGGCCAATGATGATAAACTAGCATCCTATACTAAGCATTTAGGATTGCGGGTAAGGTATCAACGATCAGAGTAACAATGACAAAGCTATGCAATGTAATAGGAGTAACCGAACAGTAACATGCTACACTATTCTAATGCAAGCAGTATAGAGAAGAATATGCGATATCTGGTGATCAAAGGGGGGCTTGCCTGGTTGCTCTGGCAAGAAGGAAGGGTCGTCAACACCGTAGTCGAACTGGGCAGCAGCAGCATCGGTCTCGTGGTCTACCGAAGAGAAGAGGGGGAAGAAATAGTAAATATAATGCAAACATAAGCATGACGACGCATGACATGACAATGAGCGGGGTTAGGTGTGCCCTAACGCGGCAGTAGGTGGTACCGGCAAAGGAGGGAAACATCCGGGAAAGTATCCCCGGTGTTTCGCGTTTTCAGGCAAATGAACCGGAGGGGGAAAGTTGCGTGTTTGATATGCTAGGGGTGTGTGGCGGATGAACGGGCTGCGTATCCGGATTCATCTCGTCGTTCTGAGCAACTTTCATGTACAAAGTTTCTCCATCCGAGTTATGGTTTATTTATTATTAATTTTTAAAGTTTTAAAATTATTTTCTAATTTATTATTATTAAATTAATTCGAAATTAGTATTATTGCATCAGCATGACGTCAATAGTCAACAGAGGGGTTGACTAGTCAAACTAACACGTGGGTCCCACTGGTCATAGACTAAGACTAACTAATCAAGTTTAGTTAGTCTAACTAAGTGATTAGGTTAATCTAAATAAGATTAATTAAATTAATTAATTAATTATTAGTTTAATTATTATTTTTATTTTTATTCTTATTTCGTTTTTTAAGAAAAGTTCCATGGGGTGGGGCCCCCCTGTCATTGGCCCTAGGGGCCCTAGCGGGTCGGGCGCTGACGTTCGGGCGGCTGGCACCGGGCAAGGACGCGAGCACCCGAGTGGGTGAACCGGGGCGCAGGTCGAGGTCACCGGGCGCAGTGGGGCGAGGCCATGGCCTGAGGGGGCCGCATACGCGAGGGCGCACAGCACCGGTGCGAGCACGGGGAGGAGGTCAGGGGCGCTACCGGATGAACGACAGCGATGGCCGAAGGCGCGGCCACGGGGCGCGGGTGGGCGCGCACATGCGCGTGAAGGGGGCGCTCGGCGCAGCCCCGAGCGCTATGCAGGGGAGGGGCAAGCTGCGTGCAAGCGGAGGCTCGACCGGGCGCAGCTGAGCGGGGTCAGAGCGGGGGAGGACGGTCGGGGTTCCTCACCGCGGGGCTGTAGGGACTAGGGTAGCGGGGGTTCAAGGAGGCAGACGGGGACGACGCTCCATCGAGGAGAGGCAGACCGGCGATGAGGAGGAGGCAGGCCGGCAGGGAGGTCCGGCGAGGTCGTCCTCCAGGGGGTGGCGATGTGGCGTCGACGAGGTGGCGCCGGGGACGGCGAGCAGCGTCGGGGCACGTCGGGGAGGAGGCAAGGACGGGGCGGCGTCGTGTGGTGGCGGGGCACCGGCGTGAGGCGAGGCAGCACCTGGCGGCGTCGGCATTGAGCCCCCGATCTTGATCCAGATCGGGGGGTGAGGAGTGGGCGATGTGGGGGAAGTGGGGTGCGCTAGGGTTTGGGTTCAGTCGCCCAGGGGAGTTAAGGGAGTGGGGTGGGCCAACTAGGTTAGAGGGCTGGCCGGCTGGGCCGTTTGGCCCAGTTGGCCAAGGGGGTCTTTCTCCAATTTTACTTTTCTGTTAATTTCCTTTTTTTTGTTTCTTTTCTGCTCCCACTTATCTCTTCAACTTATTTAGTTTTAATAGTTACTGCAATAGATCCTAAATTGGTAGTTCTAATTATACCACAACCACAATAAATTGGGAACTTTAAATAAAATAGTTTTCATTTGTTTTAATATTTTCAAAGCGTTTAAATAATTGTTTTTGCTACTGTTTAAATCATTTTAGAGTACTCTAACATTTTATAAAAGTGTGATTTCTCCACCATAAATACCTATGCATTATTTGGCACAACACAAACAATTTAGTTTTAATATTTGAAAACTTTTGTTGTTTGCCATTATTTTGAATTTGAATTTCGAATCGGTTTTGAACTAACGCGAGATTTAACAACAGTAACCGAGGGATGTGGCATCGTTAGTAGAGGGTTACTGTAGCTTAATTATCCGGGCATCACAATTCTCCTCCACTACAAGAAATCTCGTCCCGAGATTTAAGCGGTGGGGTAAGGGGGGAAAGGTGCTGGTAGCGATAAACCTAACGAGTCTTCTCGGTCTTGGCTGCCCTTTTGAAGAGGTTAATCCCTTTCGTTGATGTCTTCATTTCTCTGCTTCAAGTCACCATGATCAAGTCGTCATCCTTTCTTCGGGATCTCCATCGTCCTATGAACGCGACCAAGGGGAAAAACTCCGAAAGAACGCATCTCCACAAAGCTGGGCATCTGACGGTGAACTCAATGGGAAACACACAAGGTACCCCATGAGTTGTATTTCAGTGAATTTGTTGAGTGCAATATACGATGGTACCAAAGTTTCAAACGGGTAGGCAATCATTCGATGACTAGACAGAAGCTGGAATGGGGGTTTGAACAACGAGAATAACATGGTGTTTCATTCTAGGATGATTACTGGTATAGCATTTAGCTCGTGAATCACATACGAAGCCAGGTGCAAAAGATACATTAGAATCCGGGTTGTAAAGAAGAGTCAGGTTTTGATCCAGTGGACCTATGGGTTATGGGCCCACCATGTGTGTTAAAGTAGGAAGGGCGGTGACGTCTTGCACGATCATGTACGCAAGGCATGTCAGAGGGTAGCCAATCAGTTACGCCGGCAACAACATCGGTACCAAGGGAGAGGGACGAAGAGAACCATTCTCCTACTCGTTGAACGAGGCGGACCAATAGGCAAAGTTCTCGTCCATCGATGGTTACCGAAATGTCATCAATTAGTAACAGGGTTTTACTCACATAGTGGTACAACAAGGTGCTTACCTCAGCAGGGAATTATCACTGCTCAGTTAAGTCAAATTATAAGAAAGGTTAAACAAAACAATGGAAAGGAAAATGTGTTTAAACACATATTTCTGGGGGTATATCCTTCCCAAGGACAAGCAGAGCATGATATCCATGGCAATATACAAATAGAAAACCCTTTAGATGAGGGGAGAGAAAATTTCATGACATTATCCATACAACGGTGTTTGGATAATTGATAAGGGAATTTTTGCATTGTGTTCTTATTGAAGATCGGAGTACCACAGACATGCTTTGAGATAGCATTGATATGGTCTTCAAGCAAGGTCGGACTTTGGATACACGAATGATCCATCAGGAACAACTTGTAGAATAAGTCTTACAATTTCCTCATGGAAGAACGGCTAACCTTGCAAAAAAGGAAACTATAACAATAGGTCCTCCGGCCAGGTGTGCTAGGCATGACATCACCTTACCGGGTCATACAAAGACCATTGTTATAACTCTTGGAAATATGTTCCAACCATCATATCTGACCGAGATTCAGATCTGATTGGTGTCAGGATAACTCAGACTCAGGATGCCTGAGAAGAAAGGTGCAACACAAATTGTCGAGATGACATTGTAAGATTCTCGGGAATTGAACAAATGGAAGCGAGTCCCAAAACAAGAGTTCATCATTAAATCAAGGAGAGGTGAGGAGGTGGCTGATTGACTCAGTGACAATTCATTGAGATTTTCAAAAGATGGATGTCCACACTTATGTGAACAAGGAGATAACATTTGTCAGATCAAATTATAAAATGAGGTATGCTCGAGGAAAACATACACAGTTAAACATTGGTTGAAAGGTGCATCCGAAATATGGGCTTAGGTAGCATGATCAATGTTAGAATGGTGATTCGATAACCAATGGTCTAAGAATGAAATATCGACCATTAACTTCAAAGCAATAGAGTTGCTAGAAGTTTTGAAGTCGCACAACATAGTTCAATTGTCGGTTTTCTGGTTAGAAACAACACGGGGACCAAGGAATGAATGGATATGGCAAGAAGTATCACCTGTATCAAGGATTCTTAAGAGGTGGTGAAATTCTCACGACATTCTTGACATAAAAGATGGTAATACTCCAAGGTAAAGAAGAACAAATGCTGGACAGCAAGGATCTCAATGTATAACACAAAACATGAACAAGTTTGTGTTGAACGAAAGGCAATAAAGCGGTCGATGATAAAACAAATCATCGAGGGCAAGGATGGTATTTCTCATCATGAATTCAATTGATATCCTGGAAGAGCTCGGAATGCTGATGATGATCACGACACATTTTTCGAGAGATCTCATGAAGATGTAATCGATCGGCGATGACATCAAGTTGAAGGAATGATGAAGCGAAAGGTTATTGGAACCATGGGTACGACACAAACTCAAAATCAAGTTTTTTGTTCAAGGAGAAATGATATGACGAGGAAGATCTATGCAAGATTAGCTCACCGTCGAAATTTGTGCTCCGGGAAGAACCAGATAGCACAGTTAAATTTAGCACGATAATGATGTAGCCGATAAGGCTAAGAATGACATGATGGAGTATTAAACTCGTAAGCAATGAAGATTACTAAGAGTTGTCGAATAGCAGTGCGGACTCGATTCACTATTCGGAGTTCTCGGTTGACGACAACCCAAAACTCATGGAATGACTATGATAGGGAAAGGTATTACTCCGGCACAAATTCATAAGATGTAGTGCAATGGCATGATATCCTCGAGATACCAGGGAGATAATACTCGAAGGCATATCAAATTAAAGGTTGAAGTGGGGTGTATTGATCTATAGAAGACAAGCGCTTTTACTTGTCTGAGAAATGGAATCAAAGGAAGAAATTATGGTCGGAACCACGATTGCAAAGGGTCAATTCACAAATCCAGATAATATTTTCAAGGAAATAGTTATTATTGCAAGAAGCTTCCATGATAGGATCTACATCGTGTCCATGGGCATGAACACAAAGGTTCAAGGTCGACTCCCACTTCGTCAATGCATAACCTTCCATTCACCTCTTGTATTTCAAAAATGACATTAGTTCTTGAAAGTTTTACCTGGTGCAATACCAGATAAGTATGACCCGTGAAATCTTTCGGGTTCACACGGATTAGGGAACGCGTAGGTTCAACCCATCAGGGCATCTTAGGAACATATACCACAAACTTAAATAGTAATTAACACAAGCTCCATAGTAGAGCATGGGTGACAAAAGGAGAGGATACAATTTACCGAATGCATTATGTATCAGGGAAAGATCTTCTTGAGGTTTTTGTATATGAAGGACACTGTCGGAAGATATTACAACAAAGGATCCAATGGTCCATAGCGAAGCTGATGTGAGTATCGATACACAAGCAGAGGAAGAAACAATGCGAAGGCATTGGATTATAGAAGCAACTGACTAATTCAAAGCTCAATGTAAAGAATCATGATTTCTGATTCAAGGGATTGGAAGCAACGCTCTGATTAAGGATGGTTAAGCTGAATAGACTTAGGGGTACAATCGTCGACAATTTGATTGGTCGATAAACAGATCATGTTCAAAATGACATCTCAGCCGGAAAGGTAATTTTAAAAGAATCAACTGATGATTGTGTGCATTCGCACTCATGTTGAATCAATAGGATCAAAATGATGGTGTCAAAGGAGACTAATGAGTGTTGCTAGACCTATGGGAAGCAACCATAGTGCAAGAAGACAAGTATATGTAGAGCAATAGTTTTATAGAGGAATCTCGAATGATCGGATAGAATTTCAAAGTATCATATGAAACATATGAACAACTGGGGATGGATGAATACTCGATAAGTGCGAGTAATTATTTGCAGGGGTATTCATGTGGTAAAGAACTGCAAAGCAGTAGACACAAGGTATTCTCATATCAATAGAGAGCAAGATCAACTGGGGATAAAAGTAAGAACAACAGGTGCATGTATTTATCCATAGGGATATTTCGGTGGTAGGGAATTGCAAAAGCAACAGGCACAAAGTCTCGAGAGAACATCAGAGGGTATCTTTGGAATCCTTCGATGCACCAAGCAATCATCTGGAGTGAGGGGCTCCCCGGGACAAAGTAGTTACGAGAACCTAGTGTTAGAGTTAGCAAAAATCATTTAACCTGAATAGAAGAGATGACAGAGTCCCGGAGTATAGGTCGAGGAATAAAAGATCATAATACCACCCAAATGGCGACGTGGGCCCATGGGCCGCACAGCCATGTTAGTAAAACAGTTTTGCATTGTCTAGACTCTACTTCGGCCAAGGAGTGTGGAAGGGGTATTCCTATAGGCAGTCGGCTCTGATACCAACTTGTGACGCCCCCGATTCAATCATACACTAATCATACACGCAAACGTGTACAATCAAGATCAAGGACTCATGGGAAGATATCACAACACAACTCTAAAAATAAAATAAGTCATACAAGCATCATAATACAAGCCAGGGGCCTCGAGGGCTCGAGTACAAGTGCTCGATCATAGACGAGTCAGCGGAAGCAACAATATCTGAGTACAGACATAAGTTAAACAAGTTTGCCTTAAGAAGGCTAGCACAAATTGGGATACAGATCGAAAGAGGCGCAGGCCTCCTGCCTGGGATCCTCCCAAACTACTCCTGGTCGTCGTCAGCTAGGGTTTGGGTTCGGTCGCCCAGGGGAGTTAAGGGAGTGGGGTGGGCCGACTAGGTTAGAGGGCTGGCCGGCTGGGCCGTTTGGCCCAGTTGGCCAAGGGGGTCTTTCTCCAATTTTACTTTTCTGTTAATTTCCATTTTATTTATTTCTTTTCTGCTCTCACTTATCTCTTCAACTTATTTAGTTTTAATAGTTACTGCAATAGATCCTAAATTGGTAGTCCTAATTATACCACAACCACAATAAATTGGGAACTTTAAATAAAATAGTTTTCATTTGTTTTAATATTTTCAAAGCGTTTAAATAATTGTTTTTGCTACTGTTTAAATCATTTTAGAGTATTCTAACATTTTATAAAAGTGTGATTTCTCCACCATAAATACCTATGCATTATTTGGCACAACCCAAACAATTTAGTTTTAATATTTGAAAACTTTTGTTGTTTGCCTTTATTTTGAATTTGAATTTCGAATCAGTTTTGAACTAATGCGAGATTTAACAACAGTAAGCGAGGGACGTAGCATCATTAGTAGAGGGTTACTGTAGCTTAATTATCCGGGCGTCACAGCGACAGGCCTCAGCTGGACGAAGGTCGGCGCTTCAGCATTAAGCTCCAGGAGACCTTCAATGTTGAAACGGTAGGCAACGACAAGTGTTTTTTTCGTAATTAAGCACGACTTCTGCTACTTCAACGTGTAATTTTCGTCTTTTACAATTCGACTAGCTTATCTCATGCCATGCAAGACGCTATATCTTGGAGAGGATGGATTTTGAAGATCATGAAAGTATGGAAGCAAAGATAATTCACCTAAGGACCCATCATGGTATGGATTTAGATGTAAATCTCCACAATTCTGAGAGCGTATCCAAATTTGGTTGCCCGAATTGGGAAGAACTTTGGAAGATGTATGATTTTCAATAGGATATGCTTGTCACCATGGATCTTGGTGATCCTGACATCGCCTAAGAGAATATGGACATTTGGGTCCTTGTTGATACGCTATCAATTCTACCGCTATGTGAGTTTCTCAAACATAATTATTAAGTAATTTATATTGTTTATTTCATAATAGTTGACAGCTTATTTCCATTGATAGCTTATTTTCATTCTTCAAAGAATGTGCGGAAGATGGTAGACAGAACCTACAACACCGATGACTTAGAATTAACTTATCAGGAGAAAAATCATCTGATCTCATTTATTACTGATCTTGAGAATTACAATATCTATTATCAAACTCCTCCACATTATGGTCAATACGTGCCACAAGTGCACGTGTTGAACTACGGTAACATCCATGGAGATGTCATGGTAAGATTTTTTACTACTACAACATCCGTGCATCTTTTGCATAAATTCTTCTAAAACACAACTACATTGCTAACTACGAAGTTATTACTATGTTTTTCAACAGAAAATCCCGAAGGATTGTGTGCCTCATCTGATGTTTCCGAATGGTCGCCTTGATGTTATGCACGTACGGCCAGGTCATCCTACGCATCACTGTTGTTCATACCGAATTTCTAAAATCGATGAAGACATGACAATCAAATATTGGAAAAAATGTATGGTCAGTCGTAGAGAGCTACTTGAAAGCAACATTGTGCGAAGGGCAAGAATTGGAGACAGGATAATTTTCATTCTCCATAATGTAGAGTCAGTGCCTATCTTGTTATGCTATTTTACCTTAGAGATGGTATTTAGGTCCTAACTAATACTCATGATCATGTGCTAAGAACAATTAACTAGGGTTGGTTAGATACTATGATGATGATGAGTATGACTTGTTACTATGATAACGAGTAGAAGTTGTATGATGATGTTGAGTAGGACTTGTTATTGTGATACCAATGATGAGTTATTTATTATTATGATCGATGGTGCATGATGTTAAGTTGTTATATGAGCATGATGAGTTATTATATATATCAGTAGGTGAAATGAACATGGATTAGATTCAAGTGGAGGCAACATGTTGAAAGTACTTACTAATCCAAACTTGATCTAATTTGGATTAGTAGTACTTTCGATGTGCACCACATGTTGCCTCCACTTGAATCTAATTCATGTTCATTTCACCCACTGTTATATATAATAACTACTCATGGTCATAAAATCATATGATGAAAATACTGTATATAAAACCTACAATGAAAATAAGTTGTATTTTCAAAAATACAGAAAAAGTTAGCAACAACACTTTTCAGAAGAAACGCTACTGCTACTTACTATTATCAGTAGCGTTTTTTCCGAACAAAGCGCTTTTTCAACGCTACTGCTACCAGTTAGTTGTAGCGCTTTAGTGGTAGCGCTTGTACAAATGCTACTGCTAGCTATAAAACAAGCGCTACTACTAGGGTGCACCATCTCCTCGACCCTGGCGTGATGCCGCCCTAGCCTCACTAGCATTGAGATGGCACCGATGAGCTTGACCCCATGGCCTTCTCTCTCATCACCGAAATAATGCCCCTCCCCCAATGTTGACACACCCAGCCCTGTGGCTCGCCATGGCCGAACACGGGAAAACAAAACTAAGAAAGGAAAAAATAAAAGAAAATTTTGGTTGATCGTGCATGCACCTTGTCGTCTTGGTGCGCCTGCTGATGCAAGGAGCAAATGGAGTCGTAGTCCCAGGTTTTGGGCTGGCAGTCCACCGGCCGCCGGTGTAACTCAGCCGGCGGGAACCGGTCGGCGTAGATGGTTGCATCAGTAGCTGACGCCATTAGTTCTACCTACCTTGATGTACGTAAGGCTAGACAAGGAGATGTGTTCTTCACCTTGGGCAGGTACGTCCAGGTATAGTTACAAAGTCCACTCCTTTTTTCGCGAACTATGCATGAAAAGAGTGCAGCTAAATGTACTCAATCAAAATATCTATGGACATGTGGTATCCGCATATGGACGGCGAACAACGATAGCAAGTGACGGCAGGTGTGTGTGGTCTCTGTTCTCTGTTCATCTTGGTCCTCGGCGGTGTACATAATATCCTAGCAATTTATTTCTTAGTGAATCTGTGGACCGTGTGCCTTTTTCATAAAAAACATCTTCGGTGGTCAATCATTTTCTTCACATAAAAAGGGTATACAATTATGGTGTGAATGGGGTTGACATTAGAACCTTCCCGAGGACTAGCTCGTCGATCTTTTCTTTGCGGAAGCTCCTTTGTGAACACACTTTCTTTATTTGAACTTTTATAAAAATAATGCATGCTTCGTCCAGTATATTAATTAATCAAAAAATGTATCTGCAAAACCTTTTTTTTGCCAAACTACCGAATGACACACACCAATAGATCCGCATCCTATGCCTGAGATTATCTAGTCGATGTGGTATTTTTTGTTGTAAACCACCTGATCATGCAAGTCACAATAATTTCAACTATTTAGTGTAAATATGCAGGTAACTTATGTGTAAATAACATTGTAATTTAGGCACGGCAAACCTGATAACTTACACATAATATGTATGGTAACTTTGTCTCGGAAGAAAAATATTTGTTGGAACATACCCCGGTAACTTCTGTATATAAAGTAAACCTGAAAACTTACGCACAAAGGCCATGGTAATTCCGAGCCAGGGAAAAAGATGATAAATACATACCTTCGGTAACTTCTGTGTAAGTAGCATGACAAACTACGCATAGCAGAGTTGATAACTCATGTAAAAACAACATAGTAACTTTTGACCCGAGAAAACAAGTTCTTGAAAACTTACGTCGGTAACTTCTGTCTAAATAGCATGGTAATATAAGCACTACAGACCTGATAACTTACTCACAAATACCACGATAATTTTGACCCCAAAAAAAGTTATTGAAGAAGCACTCCACCACACTAGTAGAAAACCACCCATTAGTCCCGGTTCGTAAGGGCCTTTGGTCCCGGTTCATGAACCGGGACTAATGGGTCGTTACTAATACCTCCACCCATTAGTCCCGGTTCAAACACGAACCGGGACCAATGTGCTCTCAGCGTGGCCCATGCGCCGAGCCCGGTCGAGGGGCCTTTGGTCCCGGTTGGTGGCTCCAACCGGGACCAAAAGTCAATTTATTTTTTTACAAAAGTGGCTGCTTTAGGGGTTTTGGGGGTTATTTTTAGGTTGTTATTATAGCTAGCTAATAGAGAGAAGTGTCCTCTCTTATATCTTCGTCCTTAGTTTATCAACGCTGCTGCTATGCTCATTGCACCCGCAGATATAACATGCTCATGCATGTTTGCATCATACATCATCATATATATATAATAACAAGTCCTACTAATCATGCATCATCATACAACTTCTACTTGTTATTAATAATAAGTCATACGATCATCATCCTCATAGTCGTCGAACCCAACCCTACATAATTGTTCTTAGCACATGATCATCAGTATCAGGTAGGACCTAAACACCTTTAAGGTAAAATAGCATAAAACAATATAGACCCTGACTCTCCATTATGAAGAATGGCGATCATCCTGCCTCCAATTCTTGCCCTTCGCTGCTTATTGCTTCCAAGAAGCTCCTTACGACTGTCCATACATTTTTTCCATTCTTTGATTGTTATGTCTCCACTTCTTTTAGAAACCCGGTATGGACAGTTGAGATTCGTAGGACGACCTGGTTGTATGTTCAAAACATGAAGGCTACCATGCGTATACATCAGATGAGGCACACAATCATTCGGGATTATCTGTTGAAAAACATAGTAATAACTTCGTAGTTAGCAATGATGTACTAGTTTTAGAAGTGTGCAAAAAGATGCACGGATGTTGTAATAGTAAAAATAATCTTATCGGGGTATCTCCATGGTAGTTATCAGTAGTTCAACACGTGCACTAGTGGCGCGTATTGACCATAATGTTGAGGAGTTTGATTGTAGATATTGTAATTCTCAAGATCAGTACAAAATTCGACCGGATGATTTTTCTCCCGATAAGTTAATTCGAGCCTTCGTGTAGTATGCGTCGCATCTACCATCTTCCGCACATTATTTGAAGAATGAAAATAAGCTGTCAATGGAGATAAGTTGTCAACTATATATTTTGAAATAAACATTATAAATTACTTAATAACTATGTTAAGCTCATATGAGGGAAGAATTGGAGGTGTATCCACAAGGACCCAAATCGAAGGTCTCTCTTGCTCGATTGTAGGATCACCAAGATCCATGGTGACAAGCATACCCTCATCAAGACCATACATCTTGCAAAGTGCTTCCCAATTTTTGCAACCAAAATGGGTTACACTCTGAGCATTGTATAGCTTTACTTGAAAATCCGCATCATGATGGGTACTTAGGATAATTTTTTTGGTTTCGAAACTTTCATGGTCTTCAAAACCCATCCTCTCCAAGACATAGCGTCTTGCAAAGCATGGAATAAGCTAGTCGAATTGGAAAAGATGAAAAATACACGTTAAAATAGTTGAAGTCGTGCTTAATTACGAAAAAACTATTGTCGCTGCTATGCATCGTATGAACATCGCAGGTCTCCTCGAGCTTAATCTTTGAAGCGCCGATCTTCGTCCACTCAATGAACCTGTCGCAGATACCTCGGTCGTCGTGGCACCAGTCGCACTCCCCCGGGCGGTTTTCATCGTCCGATGAGTACGACATTTTCGGCCTACGTTCATAATTCAAATATTAAACTAAATCATTATTGTTAATCACGGGTTGACTATCGATGATCGATGTACGTAGGCCTCCTTTCATTCCCGAATGCATTATTATACCAAATTGTCTAGCACACGAGAATGAAGGAGAACTTATCCAATATGAGCATTCAATAAGCAAAACCAAATCATAAAATAAGCAAAACTAAATCATAAAATAAAGTATAGTATTCAAATTAGCATGCATTCAATAATTATAAGCAAAAGTACATCATCTCTTGGTGTCCGTACATCGTCAAATATTATCACTAATACAACTAGAACCGTAGCGCCCGACGGGTATCGACGCGGGCGGTGGACACCCAAAGATAAGGAACCATCACTCGATCATAGCTCCAGTGAGATCCCCGAAGAACCTGCGGTATTGTCGAACCTCCCTCCAATGCAACCATGTAGCGACGGACGTGCTCGTCCTCCTCGCCGACACGGTGATGTACCACCTCCGCGGTGTCCGGATGCCTCACCACAAATCATCGCCCACGCGACCGCCACCAAACAAGGATCAGTCAACAACGGGCTGCCTCCTCACCAATCACGCCCCGAAGGTAGCACCTCCCAATACCAGCCCGGCGGAGCCCAGGTCCGAACATGGCCTGATCAAGCAGGCCTCCACCGCCGAGTCGGCGACAGACGAGGATGCGGGATAGGCATCGCCGACGTCGACGCAGGAACTACTTCTATATATAGTTAAATAAAAGTAGTTTTATTAATTAAATCAACAATCTAGTTCAACTACTAAGCACTTACTATAAATATAAATAAGTAGTACTTACTAAAACAAACTACTTCTATATATAGTAAAATAAATTAGTTTATTAAATCAACTAGCTAGTTCAACTATATATAAACTACTTCTTATTTTTTTCCTTTTTCTAAATACTATGAACAAAAAAATCATTAAAATTCTATGAACAAATATAATTACACAATCTAAATATCACCAAAAAATTTATTACCAATAATATCACCAAACATGCATATTCAATAATAATATCACCAAAAAATCTATTAACAGAAAAAAAATCTAACATAATATGAACAAATTAATTACTACACATCTAATCTAACAAAAAATCTAATTAATCTAACAAAATAATCTAACAAAATATGAACAAATTAATTACTACACATGTAATCTAATAAAAAATTTAATCTAACAAAATAATCTATGAACTACATATCTAAATTACTACACATCAAACCTAACAAAAAAATCTATGAACTACAAAAAAATCTAAAAATCTAACAAAAATAAAAAAATGCTCATGTACGG